>JARYGA010033861.1:0-165489 GCA_030545235.1 Helianthus tuberosus
GCTAATGTTGTAGCTGATGCTCTTAGTCGCAAGGAACCGAAACAGAAGTGTGTTCGTGCCCTACAGCTTACTATTCACTCTGATTTGCCTGCTCGGATTCGTTCAGCCCAGATTGAAGCATTAAAGGAAGAAAATATCGAAGCTGAAGGATTACGAGGTCTACACAAGAAGAAGTTCGAGCAACGGTCTGACGATATCTACTACTTTATGGAACGGATATGGGTTCCTTCATTTGGTAATCTGCGAGAGCTTGTGATGGACGAAGCACACAAGTCACGATATTCTATTCATCCAGGGTCCGATAAGATGTACCAGGACCTCAAGGTTTTGTATTGGTGGCCGAACATGAAAGCTATTATTGCCACCTACGTGAGTAAGTGTTTGACCTGTGCTAGGGTCAAGGCAGAGTACTAGAAGCCTTCGGGTCTACTTCAGCAGCCAGGGATACCCATGTGGAAATGGGAACAGATCGCTATGGATTTTGTTACGGGGTTACCTAGAACACAGGCTGGGAACGATACTATATGGGTGATTTGTCGACCGTCTCACAAAGTCAGCACATTTCCTAGCAATCAAGGAGACAGATAAGTATTCGCAGCTCGCAGCAGTGTACCTTAAAGAGGTGGTTACTAGGCACGGGGTGCCGACTTCTATTATTTCTGATCGAGATCCTCATTTTACTTCGGAGTTATGGCAGGCTGTGCATAAGTCGTTCGGCTCACGTCTCGATATGAGCACGGCTTATCATCCACAAACGAATGGTCAGAGTAAGCGCACTATCCAGACACTAGAGGACATGCTGCGGGCATGTGTTATTGATTTTGGGAAAGGATGGGAGAAGCACTTGCCATTGGTAGAGTTTTCCTACAATAACAGCTACCACACCAGTATCAAAGCGGCACCATTTGAGGCACTGTACGGAAGGAAGTGCCGTTCACCTCTCTGCTGGGCTGAGGTGGGTGATAGTCAGATCACAGGTCCGGAGTTGGTACACGAAACTTCGGATATGATTGTGAAAATCAGGGAACGTATGGCAGCTGCTCGTGACCGCCTGAAGGCCTATGCTGACGAGCGTGCCAAAGAGGTAGTGTTTGAAGTGAATGACCGCGTCATGCTGAAAGTCTCACCGTGGAAAGGGGTTGTACGCTTCGGGAAGCGTGGCAAGCTGAATCCACGTTATGTTGGGCCGTTTAGAGTTCTTGAGCGCATCGGTACAGTGGCTTACAAGCTAGAATTACCTGCTGAGTTGGGTAATGTTCACGATGTTTTCCACGTTTCACAGCTGAAGAAGTGTTTTGCAGACGACCCATTAGCGGTACCTTTCCAAGAGTTAAAAATCAACGACAAGTTACAGTTTGTTGAAGAACCCATCGAGATCATGGACCGTGAGGTCAAAGTGCGTAAACACAGTCGTATTCCCATCGTTAGAGTTCGCTGGAACTCAAGACGTGGACCGGAGTTCACGTGGGAGCGCGAGGATCGGATGAAGCTTAAGTATCCTCACATTTTTCCTAAAGATCAGCCTGAATCTAGTAAAGCTGGTGAATCTCGGGACGAGATTCCTCTTCAAGTTGGGGATGATGTCACACCTGAGCAGAATCCACAACAATCTTGATTTCCACTACATTCATCGTCCTTACTTGTCAAATTTCGGGACGAAATTTCTTTTAAGTTGGGGATGATGTGACAATCCGAACTTTTAAGGTCAGAATCTTTTAACCGCGCGATCCTGTTTCTCGTTATTCTTCTTTCACATTCCTTACGACGATAAAGATTGGTAAACACACTTATAACTGGGACGTAGTGGCTGAAAGTATAACGTGATGGATTATGTCTGCTTGTGTGTGTAACTATTTAATTACGAGAAATCGTTAACATGTTTCTTTGGCCCGGATTACTTAACACAAACCGTATCCAACCTATCTCTAATATGTTTGACTTAATCAAGCTACGATCCAACCTATCTCTAGTATGGTTTTAAACAAGTCAGAGGATTTGGCAGCCCACATGAAGCCCAATCGATTTATTTGAATTATGTGTGTATTGGGCTTGAGCCAATCAACATTCTATATGTATACGTATTAGTGATATTTAAGTTAACCTAGTTACAAGTCATAAACCCTATCGCTTACCTTATTGTTCTTGATCGCACGAACTCAGTGGGAGATCCTCCTATTATCAAGAGCCTTGGTTAGTATCTAACATCTCAATTTCTTCTTTGTGTGTGGTGGTATTGATTATTGGTGTATTTTATATGACGTGATGAGTAGGAATAGCACTCATGGACATAAACAACATATGTGATTAGGGTCTGTTGATATTCAAGACTGTGTGATAGTGATTACATATAACATTAAATCCGATTGGGTCCATGAGACTAATTATGTGTAATATTGAAACCTGTTAATTGCATGATTACTAGTTAGGGCAAAGTGGTTGTCACATGTTGTCTACGACCAGTGTTTAATGAGATCATTATCATTCAAACATGCCAATGGATGTAGCCTAGGAGTAATTATATGTGTGGACGATTAACAGGACTATGATATCTTGAAAGTAGGTAGTATATAATTTGTTTTAATGATGATTTCTTATTTAGATTCCACTGTTAATATTTAGGTTATGATCAAATAATATTTGTTTGATATGAGGGTTATGTAAATTACAACATGATAGGAGTATCACTACTGGGTATATGAGAATTTCTAAAACTATAGTTAGCAAATAATGGAATCACAGTAACATGTGTACATCAAGTGGGCCGATACATGTAATTTGAATACAGAAAATGTTAGATGGAATTGTTATTTGGGGCGTTTGTAGTGATGGGCTTTATACACACAGTTGGGCCGATTAGTGTTTACTAGTTATATTGTAATTGGGCTTACATATGGTTCGGAAGACAAGGCTGGGTTTTAAGAGGTGGGACTCAAATGTTAACGTAATTTAAATGATTTAATGGGCTGATGAGTCTTGTAACTTGGGCCGATGAATTATAGATGTATTGTATATAATTGTGGCATGTGTTTAGGACCCTGTGATATCAGGTTAGATGGCAGAACTGTTTAAGTGATGTAGATATATTTATGTGTATATATTATTTGTGGCGCATCGTATGAATAAGTACAATGAGATGTTAGTGGTTATGTAACATGTGACGTGTGAATTGCGACATGAACGTGTATCGTAAATGTACTATCACCTTGATGCTTGTATGACATATGTGAAATACATGGGTGTGATTTGTGTGATATGAATAAGGAATGTGTGACCAAAGCCTGTGTGACACTGATTATTATTGGTAACTCTTTTAGGACGCGTTTGGTCAACTGTAAAATAAGTAACTAGTCTAACCGAGCAAAGCAAAGGTGAGTTCACTGCACTTTTCTAAGCATGCGTCCCGGTGGTTTGGGACATCTGGTAAACGTTTCTAAAGGGAATACTGGGTAAACTGTTTATTTGGGATGTTGGTTATTGAACACAGTATAAATCATGTAAGACCCCCTACATCTACCGTGTTGCCGGTAAGGCAACGAGGTATTTAGTTGATAGCGCTATTAGGTTTGGCACCCTCACACCGGGCCGAAAGGACGGGCGTGAACTAATTACCTGGACTTCATGAGGCATTGGGGTTGGGCATTCACATCGTGTACATATAAGACCCCTTACATCTATTCAAGGTTGTTTGATACCTTGACATCATGACCAATGCCTAAATGGAGGCATTGGGGTTGGGCATTCACATCTAGTCGCCACATACGGTAATCGAGTAATAACAACATCGAAACATCAAACGTCATAACAACAAACAACATATCGTCTTGTAAACTGTTTTACTCACATAATTGGTAATACAACTTGGTAAACAAACACAAACCTTGAACTCACCAGCGTAGTCTGACACACTTGTTTACATGCTTGTAGGTAATCATTGAAGGAACTTGGGAACTTGCCATCTGATGCTGCTGGAGTGGTTGTGGTCATGATAAACAATTACATTGATTTGGTTTTGATACATTTACACACTTATACATTTATGCTTCCGCTCAATACTTTGGTTTTGGTTTAAAACGATACATTTCCTTCAATTGAATATTTCAATACATTATTACTTGTGTTTGATATGATTGGTGGCTCTTTGTTGGATCGTTGCACCTCCATTAGGGACATGCCCTAGGTGGTAATTTGGGGGTGTGACAGTTTATCCTTCAGTCGCAAGGCTTGAATGTAGGCGTTTAACATTACAGCATAGATGTTTGTGTTGGGTCTAAAACGTGTAGTCTAATGTTATCAACGAATCAAGTCAACAAAGTCAACGCCAACAAGTCAAAGTCAACGGGCAAGTCGACATGAGAAGATCGAAGAATGATATGGCGGGTGGAAGTTTGAGATATGACAGTTTTATTGCTTTGGATAATTAAATATATTTTGTTTAGACAAAATATATTTATTAGCTCATTTAATTAATTTTCATGTTTATTACTAGTTTTGGCAAGTTATTAACCCTAAGGACTTAAATGTAAATAGCCTAAGTGTGTTTAGGCTATAAATAGAATCTGATGATTAGGGTTTTAGGGACACACTTTCTAGAGAATTTGGGGGCTAATTGTATTTATCATTTGCAAATTAATCTAGTGGGTTTTAAAGCTTGATTTTGAGTGTGTTCATCTTGATTTATTAGGCTTTGGATAATTAAATATATTTTGTTTAGAAAAAATATATTTATTAGCTCATTTAATTAATTTTCATGTTTATTACTAGTTTTGGCAAGTTATTAACCCTAGGGACTTAAATGTAAATAGCCTAAGTGTGTTTAGGCTATAAATAGAATGTGATGATTAGGGTTTTAGGGACACACTTTCTAGAGAATTTGGGGGCTAATTGTATTTATCATTTGCAAATTAATCTAGTGGGTTTTAAAGCTTGATTTTGAGTGTGTTCATCTTGATTTATTATTCAAAATCAGATTTTTGGCTCGATTTGATCCTACAGTTTGTATCAATAAAGCATGCATTAATTTTACAAAACATAACTTTTGATTTATTCAAATATATTGTTTTGTGCATATATTTAGAATAAGTATTTTTATTTATTTTGCCATACATGAAATTTGGTTATACATGAACATTTTTACAATTGTGGTTTGTTTGGGTAAGTGATTTAAAGAGGCGTGTGTAATATGATAAAAGCAAGGTGGATACACCGCTGGTACTTTCTATATATAAGTGTTTTTATGATATTACATATCGTAGCGTTATTTAAACCATTTCAATTTAGACATATTACATTTTACACAGATAACATTGTTTACACATAATCATTTTGACATTGGTTTAAACAATTCATTTGGTGGTTTGTTTGGGTAAGTGATTTAAATAACGAGGCATGTGTAATATGATAAAAGCATGGTGGATACGACGCTGGTACTTCCTATATATAAGTGCTTTTATGATATTACATATCGTAGCGTTATTTAAACCATTTCAATTTAGACATATTACATTTTACAAAGATAACATATTTTCACATAAACATTGTTTTACAAACAAATTATTTTATTCAAACTTATTTTTACTTGGTTATTCACTTAATTTTGTATTATTCTTTTATATCATCTGATTTCTTATCCCTTTTTGTATGATTTATAAAAGAAAACATTTTATAAAGTTCATGACTAACTTTTGATAAACATTTTCTTTAAACTTCTAGTCATGAATCCTATTTTAATAAAACCTATGTATCTCACAGGCATTTTTATGCTGACGTACCTATTTTCACATGTGTTTTCAGGAGATGATGCATAGGATTGATCAAGATACACTTAGGAGGACTTTGGCCTTAGTGACAATAAAAGATGCAAGACTAGTTAATTATGTTATGTTTCTTTGTTTTTAAGACATTGTAACCTCTATTAATTCAATAAAACAAAACTTCAATTTCCATGTTTTATGAAACAATGATTCTGTTACGGCACTCCCCAACGTTTCTGCCGCGGTTTGCTGTTTTACGCGGTCGTGGGTGTGACAACTGGCTACGTTGTCGGTATTTGGCAGTATGCGCGATGTGCTGGGCGGTACGCGCTTAAAATCGCAAAAATAGGGATTTAAGCGTTTTTATTTATTTTTACCATTCTATAGTAATAAACTTATCAAATTATAACTAAAATAATTATCAGTTGCCTTGACAGGCTGTGTTGACAGTATTTTGTCGGTATACGTGCTGCATCGCGCGGTACACACTTAAACTCGAAAAATAGAGTTTCTTAGCGTTTTAATTTATTTTTCCACACGAATATGATTAAAATTATTATTCTAATCATAACAGACTATTTTTAGGAATTTAACACTGATCGGGTGGTCACCGATGTTCGTTTCTCATTTTAACCGTTATGCGATAAGCATTTATCTTACCGTTGCCAACATAATTTTTACCAAAGTTTAAATTTACCAACTCATTAAATTCCACATATAAACATCATAATCAGTCAAATAGAGCCTTTTACCTATTCACAACACGTGTTACGATTGTACGGTACGGCCTGAAAAGCCAGGTGTCACAGTCTCCCCCTGTTAAGGAAATTTCGTCCCCGAAATTTTACTCTACCGGTTTCGTTTTCGCACTAGGTGGAAAAAGTAAAATCAAGCTTGATGAATATGGTCTTGTAGTTTCTGTGAGAAACTTTGATTCTTACGAAGAATCTCCATAGACCTATATTTCACACATCCTCAATTCCTAATCTCACGTCTCAACGTTCTCCACCCTTTCCAAGGTTCAACATTTACAAGCACTTAATCAAGAAGATTAAGTCTATGTTTCACCATTTTGGGTTTAACATACGTATATTTACATATACATTACCCTGTACTTGAGGTAGTCTGAGTTTACACACGATTGATCCAACTCGAGATTGGCTCTCGAAAGAATCAAATCTCATAAACTCATTTTCTTTTCTGGCACCCACTTCAGATATCCACAAATCGCACAATCAATAAATCACGTATACGACTAGAATGCTGAAATCGCCTCTCCAGTTATTAACATAACTCTTCTAACTATACGTACTGCTTCTACGGTACTTCGATAAACTTCCGTTTACCTTCTAAATAAATTTCTACCAAAACAAAATCAATGTATTATCCATTATACACTTTCTCAAATTGGACCAACTATACTTCATGTACACTACTCACTCCTTATAGTAGCTTGAGCCTATAACCGACTGATCCAACTCAAGATGGGCTCTTGAAAGGACCTAATCATTGTAGCTCAGCTTTTTTTTTTCTCTGTTAAACCTAATAGCATCTCTGCAAGATAACTCCTTTAACAGAACCAAATCTTCAATCTGGAATCGAAATAGTTTCCTTCAACTATCCATGTAATCCTTCTGTTGAGCAATTAGCGACTTTTAAGTTTCCCTCGATCCAGGAAAATCATGTCGCTAGTTTCCTAGATACACTAAGGTCTGGTTAATTGTCCTTTGTCACGTCAGCTCCACAAAGTGATAATCGACACTTCCATCTAAACAAGGCTTCAAACCGAGCAACCTAAATACTAGCACGTTAATTATTGTTGTAAGATAACTCTTCCAAGGGCATGTGAGTATCTTAACTTCCTTCGGAGTCCATCATACACACTTCCAACTTTTCCTTCAAGGGTTTTAAAAGCTTCCTCCTATCTTGCCATCAAATCAAGTCTTTCTTTTCCTTTTTGGGTTTATTAATGTCGAAGGCTGCACTAATTTGGAGATATTCTTAATAAATCTCCGGTAGTACCCAATTAGTCTTATGAATCGTCGTACACCCGACGGGGTCTTTGGTGCTCCTCATCATTTGATTGCTCCAATCTTAGACTGATCTACATGCATACCTTCCTCATCATTTACCAACTGCGTAGTTAACTTCAGACGTTACTCATGATTCTCTTTGGTTCGTGTATAGGCAAGTATGTCGTCGATGAATATAAATGGCGCATTAATTTAGTTAAAAGGCATGATTAATAACTCCTAATGACCATATGGCGTTCGAGAAGTAGTCCTCGGGATATCTTTGTCAGCAATCCTTCAACTGATGATATCCTGATCGTAGATCGATCTTCGTGTAGCAGCTGGATCCAGGTAGCTTGATTGAACAAATAGTCAATCCTTGGTAAAAGGGTACCGATTCTTGACGGTCAACTTGTTCAGCTTTCTAAAATTATCACCCATCCTGAAGGATCCATCCTTCTTCCTCACGACAAAACAGATGCACCCCAAAGAGAAAAGTTTGATCGAATGAAACCCTTGTCTGCTAGCTCTTGAAGCTGATTTGACATTTCCTTCATCTCAGACGGCGCTTAATCTATAAGGAGATTTTGCAATTGGGTGTAGCACCGGGTACTAGATCAATTCGAAATTCGCTCTGTCTCGCAAGAGAGCAATCCAGATAAGTCTTTTTAGGAGGACTTCTGGATACTCACGAACAATAGGAATCTCTTCCATATTCCTACTTTTGTCCTTCTTATCCACAACGTTAACAACGAACACAGGATAGCCTTTTCACAACAACTTGAGCATCCTCAAAACACTGGCGACTCTCAACCATCAACACTCGACACTCAGCTGGTCAGTCTCCGTGAATAACTACCACCTTTCTACCCTCATCAGGACGAGATATCCTAGCTAGCTTCTTCAAGTGATAGTCCCCACTTCGTTCTTGGATAATCGGTCCATTCTCACATATACGTCAAGCTCCCCAGCTCCACTGGAATAAATCGACACTAAAACTACAATCACCTAACTAAATACTACAACCACAAACAACCTCGCTAGTTTCTATTAACTTACCAATTGCTAGTTCTATCGGGCCTTTATACTTAGCTTACTTGTAGGTGAACGCAAAAATGGTTCAAAGTTTTTCGAACAAAACTCAAGTCGGCTTTGGTATTAAAAGTATGAACATAGATTGGCTTTTGATTCGAAACATACCAATAACAGTAGCAGGATCCTCACGTGCCTTCCCAGCACCTTCCTCAACGGCTTTGCCCTTAGCATCCTGTTCCTTCGGTCTCGGGCAATTTCTTTTGTTGTGTCCTTGTTCACCACATACGAAGCATCCTTCGAGCGCTGAACAACTAAGAAAAATAAAAACTAACTAAAATGCGGAAAAATAAAAATAAAAGAAAAATAGATAGACAAGTTGAATCACCTGGCTCCGACTCGTGTTTAGTGTAACCTTTGATTATTTCCGCAATTTTGCACTATTTAAGAGATTATCTTAGTTATTGTAGTAGGGTCGGATTATTGAAAGATAATTAATTAAGTTATTAATGCAAATTATGGTAGGCCCCTCTTTTGAAGGTGACGTTACCCTCGGCTAAGTAGTCTGAGTCAGCAAGGATACAGTCCTAAGTAGCCGGGTTATTGTATTAATAGTAGTTTAACTTATGAGGGGATCAAAGAGTTTGGACCCCCGCCATCCAATACCGTTAAGTATTGAAGGAGGTCCTACTAAATTTGACCCAGGTCCCTTGCAGGATCTCTAAACGCTGAACAACGGCAAGACTCTTACCAAACCGTTCTCTTAACCCCCGACCAGGTAGCCAACATACCTCCATATAGACCGTGGAGATATGAATGGTGAAAATCTTTTATTTTATATAGACAGTAAAATAATGCCAATACACCACGGACAAATGATAAGGAAGAATCACCTTCAACATAAGAAACTAGTTATTAAAGTCATTAATACATAACCAATTAAAAAGTGTGAAAAGATTAAAAATAAAAAGTATTACACTAGACACTTTATCTTCACCAAGTGATGTAAGAGACTTAGGCAAACATGGCCTTGATTGTCAAGAACTCTTACGATCAATCTTGGATCCCGAGACGACTCACACACTCTATGATGGACAATGGATGATGGTGTTATGGTGGTGGTGGGTGGTGGGTGAAGTGTGAGAGAGGTGGTGTGCCAAGGGATGGTTTGAGCTTGAGCCAAGCACTAATATTTATAGGCTGAACAGAAGCTCGGGCACGGCCCCGTGTCCAGTGGGCACGGCCCCGTGTCCACATCCTTCTCTTTCTTCATTAATTGCTCTTGTCTTTATTAGTTGACCACGGCCCCGTGTCCGCTGGGCACGACCCCGTGTGCAGAAGCATATCTGTACTATGAAGATTTGCCTGGATTCTGCGAATCTTATAGTTGACCACGGCCCCGTGCCCACTGAGCACGGCCCCGTGGTAGGCAATAGAAGCTTCTACCACTTTGTCTTTTCTGCTGACACTTGGGCACGCCCCCGTGCTGGCTGAGCACGGGGCGTGTTCAGGCTTCTGTCTTCTTGTTTTGCTTGGGAAGATGCTGTCGTGGGGTCGGGCATGTCACGTTTGTTACTTTTCTTGTATTTACGTTAGATTTTGCTGCCTTTTTGCTTCTTTTGTTAATTTGAGCTCATTTAATCCTGAAAATACTAAAGGAAGACAAAAGCACACTTTTTCCAACATTAGTAGTAAACTAGGGTTAGTTTATGCCATAATTGATGTAATTTATATGTTGCATTTTGCACACATCAAATACCCCCACACTTGAATCTTTGCCTGTCCTCAAGCAAAACTCTTTATAATATGGCTTTACACTCCCAAATGGAATGGGTAGAAGAGAAAGTTTTTTGGGCTTGTCATAGAGTGTCGGGATTTCCAAGATTGTTTATTAAGTTTTATTTTTATTTATTTACAATCCTATTCATCATGATTTATTTAAAACTTTTCATAAGATAAATTACTTATTTGGGCATAACATGCTTCTTTAAAATTCTATTTATATACAAGTTCACATACCTCACCGGGATCACTTAACACTCGGCCGAAAATGTATTTTAGTGGATCACTCGAGAGCGGCATGGAACTTACTCCTACCATAGGCTTGCCAAGCAATCAATCCTCCTCCTTTTTAACTATATACCTTTGTAAATATCAAGAGGACTTTTTTTGGGTGAAGGGTTAGGCTTGGGTTAAAGGTAGGTGGTTGGGTTAGTGGTTAGTAGAAAAGGCTAAAAACGTAACAAGCGTCGGTTTTCATAAGACTTTTTTTATTTTTGTAACTTTTATTTTTGATGAAGCTATTATTCAAACAAAGTTATTTTTGATGAACTTGTTTGTTTATTTTCTTTTGCTTCATCATCAACACACTTTTTTTTAAAGTCATACGAAAAACCGAACTAGTTACTAAAACAAAGGGTTAAAAATGAAAAAGGTTTTGGTGGGTGAAAGGGTGTTTGGTTTCGGTTATGAAATGAAAAGGTTTAGGCTCAAAGGGGCTAACTAGGGGGATTTTTGGGTAGGTGGAAAAAAAAAGAAAAATAATGGTGTAGAAATAAAAAGTGTTATTCCTAATGCCTCCATCATTTACTTACTCGGGTTTAAGTTGGTAAGGACCAGGAATGTATCGTCATGGCAAGTTCTAGAGTCGTAAGAACCAAGCGGCTATTCACACAAGAAACGAAAAATGAGCATTTAATTTAAAGATATATATATTTGTATGCTCAATAAAGGCTCAAAACTCACTTTTGTGGGAATGGGTTTTTATGTGATCAAGTATATATAATCAAATTTTACCTAAGTTTGCCATGCCTTTTCATAATTTTCTTATGTTGGTTCTTTTTATGACGACGCTATCGGTTGTAAATTTGTAAAAATATAACCTTTTTAGAACTTTGAAATTCCCAAGTTAAACCTAGACAAGTAAAAAAAATTAAATTTTTTTTGAAAAAATTTGGGGTGATTAGCGGTTCCAATAGAGTTTTGTGTAAGGCTTGTATTTAGGACTTGCAAGATTCAAGGTTTTAGTATCCCCCCACACTTAAATTACACATTGTCCTCAATGTGTCCCAAAAATAAGTTTTTAGGTTGATTGAATGTGTAAAAAAGGGTGAAAAAGCAAAAATTTTGTGTTACTGGGCGCTGAACACGGCCCCGTGGTGTCCGGGCACGGCCCCGTGTTCAAGTGCCAGTAACAAAATTAAATCAAGAGAAACAGAAGCCTGGACACGGGGGCGTGTTGGGTGAGCACGGTCTGTGTCCAGTTTACCTGAACTGGGTATTTCTGCAAACTGTGCAGAACGGGGCCGTGTTGGGCGGACATGGCCCGTGCCGAACTTACTGTAAACGAAGAAAAATGTCGGATGGCTCTGTTTTCCTGTATGGGTGCTGGTTCAAGTTTTCCCTTGTATCCTTTGCCATCTCAAGTGTGTTTTATTCCTGAAAATTATAACTTAGCTAGAAAACATAAAAACTAATCTAAATTAAACTAAGGATAGTTCCGCGGAATGCCTCCGTGGTGCGCCACGTTTATAAGGGTCCTTGGCTAGACCCAAAGCCTGGTCATATGTCACTCAAGTGGGATGTTTCGCATCCCATGTTACACCGTCGGAGAGCGTCATCCAAGCTTGAGTCTATGATCTTCATGTAGTTGATCGGGTCTTCGTCTTCTACTGTCTTTCCAACTCCAAACTTTACTTCCTCGTCCCCAAACTTCAATGTTAGTGTTCTGTCATTCATATCAACCACTGCTTGGGCGGTGGCTAGAAATGGCCTCCCGAGGATGAGAGGAACATCGGCGTCTTCTTCTATGTCTAGGATGACAAAGTCGGCCGGGAAAACGAAATTGTCAACTTTGACCAATAGGTTTTCAGCAACACCTTGTGGAAATTTGACGGATCTGTCGGCGATTTTTATGCTCATCTTTGTAGGGCTCGTTGTTCCTAGGCCGAGTCGTTTGAACATCGATGTGGGCATGAGGTTAATGCTAGCCCCAAGATCGGCTAATGCGTTACGAACGGGGGATTCCCCAATCGAATAAGGAATCGTGAAGCTTCCGAGATCAATTTTCTTTTGTGGGAGTTTGTTGAGTACTAAGGCGAAGCATTCTTCGACTAAGTTAACTAATTGCAATGATTCAATTTTCCTTTTATGAGTGAGGAAGTCCCTCATAAATTTTGCATATTTAGGCATTTGGGTAAGGACCTCAATAAAAGGAATATTAACATTTAATTGTTTTAGTAAATTTTCGAACTTTGTGAATTGCTCATCGGTCTTACGACGATTTAACCTACCGGGGTACGGAATCGGAGGAGTCTTGGTGGGCTCTTGAGTCGGTAAAGAAGCCTTTTCTGGTGGAGTCGTGGTTTCGCTGTATTGGCTTCTTTCATCTGGCGGTAATGGAGCCTCCTCGGGACCCACGGTTCGATTTCTCAATGTGATGAGATGTACTTGTGCTTTTGGGTTGGTTTCGATATTGCTAGGTAACGCTCCTTGTGGTCTCTCGGAGAAATTTTGAGCTACTTGATTTAATTGTTTTTCAATGTTTTGAATGCTAGCTTGTTGATTTCTATAATTCGATTCCAATTGCTGAAATCGATCTGAGTTTTTCTTTTCGGTGTCGGAGATGAGGCGAGATACAGTATCTTCAAGCCTTTCTCGTCCACCTTGTTGTTGAGAAAAGTTTTGTGGTTGTTGAAAGTTAGTTCGTTGGTTTTGTTGGTTACTACTATTGCCGGGATCTCTCCAACCAAGGTTTGGGTGGTTACGCCATCCTTGGTTGTAGGTACCCGTTGGAGGACCCGACGGCCTAGGTCTGTTATCAATGTTGTTTACCGTTTCCGTTTGTTCATCTAATTCTTTCATACAACTCCAATTTTCATGTGGCCCACCACACCCTTCACAAGCCATAACCGAGACCGTTTTTGTCATTTCTAATTTTTTATTTTTGAAGAAAGGGCTATGATTTGGGCTTGTAAGAAGTGCTTTCATCAACCATATGGGCGCCCGGGGTAATAGATTTATTGCCTCGGGGAGTGTGCCATTGAAAATTAGTTTGAGCAATTTCCTCAATTTGATTATATATTTCATTTGGGCGACGATTACCTAAAAGTCCCCCGGAGCTAGAATCAAGTGTTTGTCTTGTATGTGGCAACAACCCATTGTAGAAAGTGGATACTTGTTGACATACCGCAAGACCGTGATGAGGACACTTTCTTAGTAGCTCCTTGAACCTTTCCCAAGTTTCATATAAGGATTCCCCATCCTCTTGTGAATATGTATTAATTTCAGTCATTAATTTAGCCGTTTTACCAGGAGGGAAATACTTATATAGAAACTTTTGGGCTAGTTCATCCCAGGTGTTTACCGAGCCAACTGGGAGGGTGTTAAGCCAAGCCTTAGCTCGGTCTTTTAGTGAAAATGGAAACATTCGAAGGCGGATGGTGTCATTTGATGCTCCATTGATCTGAAAGGTATCACATATTTCTAAGAAATTAGTAATATGTAGATGGGGATCCTCGTCCGCAAGCCCATGGAAGGTTGCGGAGTTTTGAAGCATCTGTATCAAATGTGGTCGAAGTTCGAAGTTAATGGCTTCGACATTCGGTGCATTGATAGCGCCGCCGAGATTACCTACAGTGGGTCGTAGGTAATCCATAAGGGTACGTTGGTCCGCCATTGGAAGTGGGTCCCCCGAAACTTTCTCTTGGTTTTTAGCTTTAAGTCTTTTTCTGAGAAAGAGTTCGGGTTCTTCTAGAGGTTCTTTTATGTCTCTACTAGAAATGGAGCTCATGCACTATGTAGGAAGTTCAAATGTGGCGCCTAGGTTCCAAGTCCTGCAACAAAAACAGAAAAGAACGTTGGTCAGAAGGTTCACCACGGCCCCGTGTTCAGCGAACACGGCCCATGGTCGGAGGTACAGTGATTGTTTTCCGGATCCCTGTTACTAGGAGTTGGACACAGCCCCGTGTTGCACCGACACGGCCCCGTGCTCAGCTCTCGGTAACTCGAAAAATAAAAACTGCCAATGATAACGCTGGGCACGGCCCGTGTCCGACCAGGCACGGCCCGTGCTGAGCTCTGCAGAAACTGAAAAACTAAGAAAAAATCCTTAAAAAAATGAAAAATAAGAAAAAACGATTAGGCCGCTGATTCCTAACTTTATTAAAATCCTTGTGTCCCCGGCAGCGGCGCTAAAAACTTGATGTGCGTTAGGTGTATATGTAGGTTTAAGTATATTTTAAGCCCTTTTACACTTACTTTAGCCAAGTTTTAAAATTATAAAACACGATCTTTACTAACACTAAACACACATATGGGCAAGTGCACCCATCGTGAGCGTATTATAGTGTTGGTAAGATACCGAGGTCGTCTAAGGACACAAGAGCTTTTAGTACCGGTTTATCCTCAACGTCTAATCAAATCAAAAGTTTAGAAAAAAAGGTTTTAAACTAAGAAAAATAAAAACTAACTAAAATGCTGAAAAATAAAAATAAAAGAAAAACAGATAGACAAGTTGAATCACTTGGCTCCGACTCGTGTTTAGTGTAACCTTTGATTATTTCCGCACTTTTGCACTCTTTAAGAGATTATCTTAGTTATTGTAGTAGGCCCCTCTTTTGGAGGTGACGTTACCCTCAACCCAGTAGTTTGAGTCAGCAAGGATACAATCCTAAAGGGTCGGATTATTGAAAGATAATTAATTAAGTTATTAATGCAAATTATGGTAGGCCCATCTTTTGAAGGTGACGTTACCCTCGGCTAAGTAGTCTAAGTCAGCAAGGATACAATCCTAAGAAGTCGGGTTATAGTATTAATAGTAGTTTAACTTATGAGGGGATCAAAGAGTTTGGACCCCCGCCATCCAATACCGTTAAGTATTGAAGGAGGTCCTACTAAATTTGACTCATGTCCCTTGCAGGATCTCTAAACGCTGAACAACGGCAAGACACTTACCAAACCATTTCCTTAACCCCCGACCAGGTAGCCAACATACCTCCATATAGACCGTGGAGATATGAATGGTGAAAATCTTTTATTTTATATAGACAGTAAAATAATGCCAAGACACCACGGACAAACGATAAGGAAGAATCACCTTCAACATAAGAAACTAGTTATTAAAGTCATTAATACATAACCAATTAAAAAGTGCGAAAAGATTAAAAATAAAAAGTATTACACTAGACACTTTGTCTTCACCAAGTGATGTAAGAGACTTAGGCAAACATGGCCTTGATTGTCAAGAACTCTTACGATCAATCTTGGATCCAGAGACGACTCACACACTCTATGATGGACAATGGATGATGGTGGTGGATGATGGTGTTATGGTGGTGGTGGGTGGTGGGTGAAGTGTGAGAGAGGTGGTGTGCCAAGGGATGGTTTGAGCTTGAGCCAAGCACTCCTATTTATAGGCTGAACAGAAGCTCGGGCACGGCCCCGTGTCTAGTTGACACGGCCCCGTGTCCACATCCTTCTCTTTCTTCATTAATTGCTCTTGTCTTTATTAGTTGACCACGGCCCCGTGTCAGCTGGGCACGACGCCGTGTGCAGAAGCATATCTGTACTATGAAGATTTGCCTGGATTCTGCGAATCTTATAGTTGACCACGGCCCCGTGCCCGCTGAGCACGGCCCCGTGGTGGGCAATAGAAGGTTCTACCACTTTGTCTTTTCTGCTGACACTTGGGCACGCCCCCGTGCTGGCTGAGCACGGGGCGTGTTCAGTCTTCTATCTTCTTGTTTTGCTTGGGAAGATGTGGTCGTGGGGTCGGGCCTGTCATGTTTGTTCCTTTTCTTGTATTTATGTTTGATTTTGCTGTCTTTTTGCTTCTTTTGTTAATTTGAGCTCATTTAATCCTGAAAATACAAAAGGAAGACAAAAGCACACTTTTTCCAACATTAGTACTAAAAAAGGGTTAGTTTTATGCCACAATTGATGTAATTTATATGTTGCATTTTGCACACATCACTACACTCGCTTTCTCCAAGCTACGTTTCTTCCCACGTTCCTCTTCGGGATTCTTCTTGGAGCTCTCAGGTTTGCGCTTCTTCGAATCTCCAGTTCTTGATTTGGAACGCTGAATCACTCGAATGACCGACTCGTTTTGACAGCCCGATATCACGCATGTCGCTGCCACGTCATTGCATAGGGCACCAGTAAATGATCTTGCGTTACAACCCTGGATTGTTTTGTGTATGCTCCTGTGCACTGTTCATACGGTTAATGAAAATCAGGAATACGTTCCAATGAGATCATAACAGATGAACTACCAAAACTTTCCGATCATTATTTTACCTGGAGGGTTTCCAATCTGCGTCTCATCGAGACTGTGCCTGTGAGCACCACATCCACGTTCCTGACCATCATTCTGGTTAGCATTACGCTGTTCCAAGGCAGTATTAACGTGTTGGGTTATGAGTCGTGCCAATTCTTCTGGTGTGGCAGGTAGTCCAGTACCCTGTCTTGCTTTTGGCGGCATTTTCATCATTTCTATTATTTACAACAATAATAATCACATGAGACGATAACCAAAAATAATTCCATCATTAAATGTTAGTGGACCAAACATTGCACACGTATAATATCCACATATTAATGAGAAAAAATTTTAAACCAAAAGTAGATCATTTGATATTATCATAGTAATTAACAAACTTTTTTTTCAGTACATCCCAACTATCCTTGGCATGTCTACATCGACACCCATAACAAGTTTTCACAAAAATTTCTACTAAATACCACAAAAATATATAACCGGCATGCAGGCCCCCAAACAAAAGTACCAAAAAGTTTCTGACATAACAACTACAAACAAACAACAACCAACATCTAACACTTCATTCCTAGAAAATCTAGCATCTTCCTGACCAACCCCTCCAAATCCACTATTCTCCAATGCATCTGATCCATCGCACTGTCATCCAAATCTTTCAACTCATCGTACCAATCCATTTGCCCCTCGAGGTCCTTCATCTTACCATTGGTTGTTTCCAGTTCTTCGCGCATGGTAGCAAACTGTCGGTCACAGTGGCAACATCGATCTACCCAAACCCCTTTTTGCTTCTTGGAAGCAGATGCAGTCTCAGCACGTGATGTAGAAGCAATCTCCCCAGCAGGCCTAACCCTCTTCCTACGGCGATAATACACTAATAGAGGCGTAGTAGGTGCGCGTGACTCTAAGACAGATAAAGATGACTCTGGCAGAACAGGTGCAGGGACCTCAGCGATAGACTCGATCACAGTAGTAGGTGGAACAACTGATGGCTCAAATGGTCGAGCTGTGACAGTAGTGGCGTCCACCACTGGTGCAATACTGAGAGATCCTCCAATAACAGGGGCACCTCTGATCACGTCATCGATAACTGGTATTGTGCAAGATGATTGTCCCGTCTCATGAATCGAGAGAGGAGCGTCATCGTTGTCATCAATCCACCTGTTGCTTGTGAAAGCATATCGCGTGTCTACCTGGTTGGCAAAAGTTGCAGGGTCGACATGGAATGATGAAGCAAACTCAGCCATACCAACCATCTGTGGGGTCGTGATAGGTATCTCTGGTACAATGGATCTGGTTGAAGTCTCGAAATCTGGCTTGCTATATAAGTCATGGATCTCGATGACCTCGTGCTCGTGCGACATCTGTGACACATATGTAACCGTACAAGTAAGTGTATGATCAATATGAATAGTAACACATACGCCCAAATAAACAGAAAATCACGTATGCACATAAACACATGAGGGTTTTCATACATGATAAAACATTCCATGTTTATTTAAAATTATTGGCTTCGAGAATTTTGGACTTTACATCTCAAAATTCTTCGATTGAAGTCAACTGTTTTCTTCCGAAAACATCTAGTTCTGTTGATGCATTTTTACTGTCTGTAACTAGTCTTGTTTAATGATGTATTTTGAATGGTCATTTATTAATTATCGAGTCTGTATGTTATGTTGACCAAGTCAGATATCCTCCTATCTACTTGTGTACAACTTATTTGTCTCTTTTGGTATGTAATGTATTATGAACAATGCATGTTGCATTAAAGGGTAGTTTTGTCATTACTATGTTTATATGTTGCTGATTGTTGCTGTCTGATAACAGGAACAAACACAACAGTTGCAGTCCTCGACGAAACAGACTTCTGTTTCGTCGAAACACTTAATGGCGAAACAGACTTCTGTTTCGTTGAAGGTCATAACGAATCAGACCTTGATTCGTCATGTTTTGGGCTGTTCCAGGCCCAATGTTTGGCCCATGTTCAGATTCGTCAAACACTTCTTGTGTTTCGTCGACATCAGTGGCCAGGGACTATATAAGCAACACTTTGTGTTCATTTGAACTCAGAGAGATAAGAAACAGACCATAGTAACAAAACTCTGCCAAAATTTAGTCTGAACTGTGTTTGTATCAGTTGTAATAGGTTCTTATCCCATTAATCAATCGAGTGTGTATCATTGATTAATCCGTTGTTATTATTGCTATATATGTTTGATTTGGCATAGTTACGTGGATTCCGCACACGTAACCGTGTTTACTATAAACAAGTGATTCGGTTCGTAATCGATCCTCAGATTTCGGGACCTACAAGTGGTATCAGAGCATTGGCTCTTATCCTTGTTTAAAATCAAACTTGTTCGGTTTTTTTTTCAAGTATTTTGTGTGTGTTTTTCTGAAAATGAGTTCTTGAAAAATTAATATTTTCTGAAAAATATTCATAAATCTGCTGTTTTAGTGTTGTTTGCAACAGATTTTTATCAAAAACCTAAGTTAGATTGTTTGTTTATGCTTTAAACCGGGTTTTTAGTGAAAATCTAGTGTATTTTCGTGTTTCGGAAATTTATCGGTGATCGGAAAACTCATCGGAAACTTCATGTTCTTGGATGTGTTCTTGAAATATTCATAGTTGTTCTTAGATAAGCTGAGAATTTGATCTGTTTAAATTGTTTAAAACAAGTGTTGAACTTAAAATAATATTACTTGACTTTTGAGTAAAAGGTTATAATTGGTTTCAGTAAAGTCTGTTTCGTTGAAAATAAGAAGTAACATACATACTTGTGTCAGGGTTAAATATCTTTGTGTCTCTTCTTATCCTTGACTGGTCAGGAGATATTTTAAATATCTAAATCAACTGACTTGTACCCAGTTTTGACGAAACACACAGCCGACGAATCACATCTGTTTCGTCGCAACACCTTTGACGAATCAAACGTCTGTTTCGCCACAACATCTTTGACGAAACAAATTCTGTTTCGCCACGAATCACAATTATCACAAGTCTGTTTCGTCGTCATTCATTCTGACGAAACAAACCTGTTTCGTGAACTCTGTTTCGTCGAAAACAGATCTGTTTTAAACAGAAGACTTATATCAGCTTGCTTACTGTTTGTTTTCAAGAATTTGTGCAGGTACTATCATACATACATCAAATATGAGTTGTACTAGTCCATGGGATTGGAGTATGGATTCTAGACCACGTGAAGATCCGACGTCCGCAGCAGCGTGGGTAAAGAGTGTTTTTGGTCAACCAACTATAAGTGCCGGACAATGGGCTTTGGCATCCAATCAGAACCAAAACATTCAAAATCTTTTGATCAGTGAGAGCGAAACGGGTAGTAACAATCGCCCGCCAAAGTTGAATCATATGAACGAGTTTCCATCATGGAAAGGTCGTTTCATTACATATGTTCAAGGTCAAAGCACTGATATTTGGAGGTGTTTCATTACTCCACGCAATGATGCTCTTGAAGTAGCAGCGTCAACGGCCGAAGGTTTTACTAACATGCAGGAAAATGACAAGAAAGCATATGAATTTGAGAAAAAGTCATTTGCTGTTCTTACTCAAGCACTTCATAAAGATATCTATCATCAGTTTTCTTATTGTACGGACACGAAATCCTTATGGGATTGTTTGGTGACAAGAGGAGAAGGAAACGCAGCTTCCAGAAAAACACGGCATGATTTATTAAAGAAAGAGTTTGAGTCGTTCCAGTTCTTGGAAAACGAAACTCTAAATGATATGACCACACGGTTTTATCATTTGATTAGTGAGATGTTTGCATATGCTGTTGCTGCATCTCAAAAGGAAGTTTGTGCACGATTTGTTGATTCTCTACCACCAAAGTGGAGTCCATACATTGAGCTTCTAAAACATACAGGTATTCTAGATGCTGACACTATAACTATCTATGAATTTGTACAGAAGTTGGAACATAAAAATGATGAAGAAATCCGAAAAGCAAAACGCATTGCTGCTCCTCAGAACATTGAAATGTATTGTGGTGGAGGTTTTGACCCGTCAGCTAGTCTGAGGCAACCAAAGTTACAAACAGCGTTTGTATCAGATACAAACTCTTCTCCGTTTCCTCAACAAACTCAGACTTATTCTGGAGGAGGTTTTATTCCTTTTATACCTCCAGTAAATACTACTCAACCTCAAGCATATTCAGGAGGAGGTTTTAATCCATCCCTACCACAACAACAAGTCCAACCACAACAACAACAGCAAGCTCATTATACCAACAATCCTCCAACTCCAAACCCTAACACAGTCAAAGTTGATACATCAAACCTCTCAAATGTTAGCATTGAAGTAGCAAAGGAACATATGGAACTTATTAATACCATGGTCAGTGCTTACTGCGGTTTGGTCGCAGGTCAAATTGGAAACATCAATTTAACCAACGAAGACTATCTACAAATTAACCGTGATGAAATGGAGTTGATGGATATAAAGTGGGCATTCGCAAGTGCTGTTAGAAGGGCGAAGGACTTTATGGTTCGAACAGGAAGAAGTTCTTTGGAAAGCAAACAAGATACAAAGTACGGTTTTGATAAAGAAGCAGTTACATGCTTCAATTGTGGGGAAAAGGGTCACTTCAAACGTGAGTGCACTCGACCAAGCAGACAAGGCAATCAGAACCCATTCCGTAATCAGACGAGTACTTCAAATGCTAATCAAGACAATCGTGGAAAAGGGATAGTGGCTGTAACCAACACCACTAACCAGAATCAGTCTGGACCATCAAATGAAAGTCGTGCATTAACCGTACAAGCTGATGAAGGGTTTAATTGGTCTTTACAACTTGGGGAAAGTGATCAAGGTAAAGGAGGAACGGCGTGTTATGCTAAGATTATCAATCACATCAAGCACGTTCATAAGGAAGAATTTTCTGATAGTGACGACAGTTCTGGTCATACCGGGAGTTCTGATGAAGAAAGTTCTACTTCGAGTTCTGAATCTGATGTGAGCAAAGAAGCAAGTTCTAATCTTGATGACTTATTGAATGAAGCAGAAGAATTGAAATGTCAGAAATCAGTTCTGATCAAGAAGGCTGAGGTAGTATCTAAAGAAATGGAGAAGTTCTTTTCTGAAGACGGATCTTTCTCTTATCAGACTGCCTTTATGGCAAATGTCTCAGATTCTACAAGTCAGGTAAAATCTGAAATTCTTATCAACTGTAGAGATTGTGAGTATATGAAAAGTGAATTTGATAGAATAAAGCTTCACTGTGATTCGATTCATATTCACAATCAGAGTTTAGTTGTTGAAATGGCTAAATGCAAAGAATCTAATATGGCTTTGATTCGAAACGAAAAAGAATTTAAATCTATGATTGAAATTCAAAAGAAAAATGTTTCCGAAGTGACAAAAACTGTTTATCATAAACAAGTTAGTATAAATGAATACATTAACATTGTTGAGGAAACTAAAAAGGAACTAGCCATTGCCAAATGTGAGCATGATGCAATCAAGCAAAAATTGGAGAGTTACTCTAACTCCCGATTTGTGCTCGATCACATTATTAATGTTCAACAACTAAAGGGAAACAAGAAAGGTGTTGGGTATAAGAAGTGTCCACCCCCTTTGAGACATGATTATACTTATATGCCTGATGAAGAAGAAATGCCACGGTTTGAATCCAGTGTGCCTCTTGATTATGAGGAAGTAACTACTGGCCTAGGATTCAAATCGGACAATTCTCCAAGTACAAATTCTGAGCAAAAAGAGTCAACATCTACGAAACAAGGTCCTCCAACCATTGAGGACTATGAGTCGTCGGATGATGAATCTGAATCAGATGTGAGTAAACAGGATAAATCACTTGACAAACTTAAAGGAGTAGAAGTTCCTATTGAGAATCATATACTGTGTGATCCTCCTACCCCTGCTGTTAAATCTGTTGTTCAACAAGTGATAAATCCTGTGTCTACTGTTAAAAGTAATATTGTGTTGTACACTTTGGTTGGTGACTCTAAAATCTATTCAGATAATGATTTTCCAATTAAAAATGTCAATCCTTCATTGATTGATAATGTTTTTGAAAATAACACAAGTAAGTTTGTGGGAAAGTCGATTCAGGGAGTTAATGTGACTCAATGTAATCCAATTCCTAAGACTGAAATTAAAAAGAAATTTGCAAATCAGAAATCACCTTCAAAGCAACAACCTATCACTTTTAAGGGTAAACAAGATCAACGAGCTAAATTGACAAATGTTTCAAACTCAAAATTTGAAACAAAAGGGGCTCGTTATCAGAAGAAAAACAGCAATGTTAAATTTGTGGAATCGAGGGGTACGGATAAAATTGAGACTTTTGCTAACAAGTCAAACACTGATTTTGTACAAGTCAAAATTTTAAAACGTGATAGTCAAAACAATTACACTCAACATTCAAACGGGTGTGATGAAAAAGCTAGTACCTCGGGTTACACAAGTTCGACATCTGATCGTCGATCCAGTTCTCCTAAGTTTGTTGAAAGGAGAACGTGTTTTAAATGTGGAGAGTTTGGGCACATCATCAAAGATTGTGCTAACACTCCGAAAGCGAAATTTGTTGAAAGAGTATCACCTGAATCGATTCACTCTAAATGTCGTCCTGTTTCACCTAAACATGATAAAAGAACTATTAAAGAACAGGAAACGAAACAACGACATCAAAATGTGAAGAAAATAGAAAAGGCTTTAAAACCTAAGGTCAATTCTGTTCCAAGGGAACCAAGTTCACCTGTAAAACCAGAAATTTCAAAATTTGTTTACAAAACTCAATCTGGTAAACAAAAACAAACTTGGAAACCTAGGAAGAGTGAAGGTTCAGGGGGAGCTATTTGTTTGAAAAACCATCAACAAATCGAGATCACTATTCGTGATGCTCAGGGACGACCCAAGACCACTTTGGCTTGGGTCCCCATCCTTAACTAATCATTGGATGATATGTGCAGGATGTTCCAGGAGGAACTATTAATAGTCATTGGATTGTTGATAGTGGGGCATCTAGGCACATGACGGGCGACTTACGGCTTCTATATGATGTGAGAAACATTAAAGGAGGCTATGTTGCTTTCGCTGGAGACAAAGGCGGTTACATCACTGGAGAGGGAATGATTTCCAATGGTGTGGTATGTTTCGATAAGATCAATTATGTTCGTCAAATTGATCATAATCTTCTCAGTGTGTCGCAAATCTGCGATAAAAAGTTCACCGTGCATTTCGATGATGCCGGTTGTTATGTGCTTAAACCTGGTTTCACAATTCCTGATGAATGGATTCTCTTATCGGCTCCAAAAGTCAATGATCTTTATGTTCTTGATATGAGTCAAGCGATTACGACTTCTGCACAAGTCACATGTTTTGTCTCAAAAGCCACGGAGAAGGAGTCTATATCTTGGCACAGAAGAATGAGACACATTCACTTGAGAAAAATGAACCATTTGGTGAAAAACAATCTTGTGAATGGCGTACCCGTGAGAAGTTTTCATCTACAAGATATCTGTGTTTCGTGCCAGAAAGGGAAACAAACAAAGAAGTCTCACCCTTTGAAGAAAATCAACACTGTTAGCATGCCTCTCGAACGTCTTCATATGGACCTCTTTGGACCTATGAGACACAAAACAACGTTCGGAGATGTGTATTGTTTAGTAGTTACTGATGACTACTCTAGATTTTCTTGGGTAGCTTTTATGGCACAGAAGAGTGATACTCCTCAAATCCTCAAGGATCTTCTTACAATGTTGGAAAATCTTTACTCGTTGAAAGTTAAGAGGATCAGAAGCGACAATGGAACTGAATTCAAAAATCGTGTTATGGATGAATTCTGTACTTCTAAAGGCATTCTTCATGAATACAGTTCTCCTTACACTCCACAACAAAATGGTGTCGCGGAGAGGAAGAATCGAACGATAATTGAAACTGCAAGAACAATGCTGGTAGAGTCGGCGTTTCCTGTTCAGTTCTGGGCAGAGGCTGTGTCGACTGCTTGCTACACATTAAACCGAGTTCTTACGGTTAAGAGACATGGCAAGACTTGTTTCGAACTTCTACAGAAAAGGAAACCAGATCTTTCAATTCTAGAACCTTTTGGTGGTCCATGCACTATGATTGATCCGGATGGAAAGTTTGGAGCGAAAGCTATCGAGGGTTTCTTCCTTGGATATGCTACACCAAATTTTCGTGTTTGGAATCTGACTACCAAAAAGATTGAACTATGGAGTGAAGTAAGGGTTCAGAGATATACAGATCCTGTTAAAGCTCCAGGTGATCCTTGGATGTTCGATTATGATGGGCTATTCAATTCCTTTGACCTGCCTACTTTTGATGAAGATTCTGCAGCTGCTAGAATGATATTTGATAGTGACAATGCTGCTGAGTCGTCTTTAGTTAGACCTGTTATTGTTAACTCACAAAGTTCTAATTCGTCTAACAACACGGTTCAAAATGAGGAAGTTGAAAATGCTACTGAATACAATGAGTCATCAGAAGAAGATGAAGAAAATCTAGATGCGACTGAAGGTACTAAATCTCCAGTTGTTCCTGTTCAGGGTATTTCTGTTGATACTCCTCATGTGCAAGTCGATGATACTGCTGAAGGAAATGCATCTACTTCTACGCATATTCCAGGTGTAGAGTTGGTTGTTGATCTTAATATTAACAATTTGGGTGTTAATGCTCGTGTTCCTGAAAATCCTGAAATGAGGATACACGATACCCATCCACAGCAGAATATCATAGGAGATGTCCAACAAGGTGTGCAGACACGTAATCAGCTGAGAAACAACCCGAGTGCTGGTTTGTATTCAGCTATTAGAGAATCTGGTCTACAAAATGATTGGTCTTTCGCGTGTTACGTTTCACAGGAAGAACCAAAATCTTGGAAGGAAGCTTTAAAAGATAATTCATGGGTTGAAGCCATGCAGGACGAACTGCAGCAATTTCAAAAGCTTGGTGTTTGGAAGCTTGTTGAAAAACCGGAGAATTACAAGAAAATTGGAACACGATGGGTTTATAAATGCAAGAAAGATGATCGTGGAGTTGTTATTCGCAACAAAGCGAGACTGGTTGTTCAGGGCTTTCGTCAGATTGAAGGCATTGACTACAATGAAGTTTATGCACCTGTTGCACGTCTGGAAGCTATTCGAATCTTCTTAGCTTATGCTTCTTTCAAAGGATTCAAAGTTTACCAGATGGACGTTAAAAGTGCTTTTCTTCATGGTATTGTTCAAGAAGAGGTGCATGTCGAACAACCTCCAGGTTTTGAAGATCCTATTCACCCTGATCGGGTTTGGTTGCTCAACAAAGCTCTTTATGGTCTACATCAAGCACCTAGGGCTTGGTACGCAACCTTATCAAACTATCTTCTGGAGAATGGATTTAGACGAGGTCTTATTGATTGCACACTCTTTATCAAAGAACAAGATGAAGATCTTCTGCTGGTGCAGGTATATGTTGATGATATAATATTTGGGTCTACTAATGACTCTTTATGCAGGCAATTCGAACGAGTTATGCAAGAAAAGTTCGAAATGAGCGCTATGGGAGAGATGAATTTCTTTTTAGGCCTTCAAGTTCAACAAACAGAGTCTGGGATTTTTATCCATCAGACTAAATATGTTGGTGACATTTTGAGCCGATTCCAAATGTCAGATGCAACGCCCATTGGTACCCCACTTCCGCAGAATCACGGGATTACTCCGGATTTGAAGGGAGAAAGCATCAACTCCTCGTACTATCGTGCCATAATCGGATCTCTCATGTATCTTACCGCTTCGAGGCCTGATATCATGTACCCAACATGCTTACTAGCAAGATATCAAGCAAACCCGAAGGCCTCTCATCTGTCAGCTGTCAAAAGGATTCTACGCTATTTGAAAGGATGCCCAGACCTCGGTCTTTGGTACCCTAGGGATGATAGTTTTGAATTAATTGCATACAGTGATTCTGATTTCGGTGGTTGCAAAATCGATGGCAAATCGACAACAGCAGGATGTCAGTTCCTAGGAAATCGCCTGGTAACGTGGCAGTGCAAGAAGCAAACGTGTGTTGCTACATCAACATGTGAAGCAGAATATATTGCTGCCTCGAGTTGTTGCTCCCAAGTTCTTTGGATACAACAACAAATGCGCGACTACGGTTTAGAATTCCTATCTACTCGTATTTTTGTTGATAATAATGCTGCCTTGCAAATCACTAGAAATCCTGTGCAACATTCTAAGACTAAACACATCGACATTAAATATCACTTTATCCGTGACTGTTTTGATAAGAGGTTAATCGATGTCGTTCATGTTCCCACTGATCACCAACGTGCCGACCTGTTTACAAAAGCTTTTGATAAATCACGTTTTGATTATCTACTTTTGGTCAATGGCATTAAGGTGATACCCGAGTAAACTTCTTTGGCTGATCGTTTTTGTAAATATTTTCTTTTTCAACTTTGAAAATTCAAAAAGATTTTAGTTTTCGTAAACTTTGCGAATTTTAGGGGGAGATATTTCAAGAAAATACAAAAACATTGCAAAAGTTCAAAATCCAAAAAGATGTCTTTACTTTCTGTCGTTTCGTTTGAAAAATTCAAAAACAATAGAAAAACCAAAAATGTGTTTCTTGGATAAAGGAAAATGATGAAATTCACTGGTGTGGTCGGTCAATGTGTTCAAAATGCAAAATAAAAAGAAAAATGATAAGTATCTCTACTAACGATGTATCGGTAGGCTCACAATCAGACTAAAATGTGCAGGATGATACAAACCTAACAGACTTCAAGTCAGGTGGGAACTGCTCATTGGCATATGGTCTTAGTACCGAAATCTCGTTTGAGAGATTGCCGAGATCTGAAATATTCGGTCTTTATGCTGCTTATCATCTGGGTATCATGGTTGTATCAAACCGTAAAAATAACGGAGACGAAGTCTAAGATCTTCCATGATACTATACATACGTGTACATACTGCATTCGACCTCAATAAGTGATCAACAATCACATGTCCAAACAAAATAAGTGATTTTATATCACAGATTCTTTGCGGGAGTCAAGTTCGTCTCTCTGCTGTACGGAAGTACTGACCTGTTCACGGACTTGCTCCTGTGCCCTCATGCATATGAAAATCAAGTTCCTCATCAATAAGTGATTTTATCACATAGGGCTTGTTTTAAAATCAAAATAAGTGAGTCTCTCACATTTTTATACGGTCAAACAGATGATAAACGGTATACTCACCGGTAAGATGAATTCTCGTGCATACCTTGATACGGGAATGTGTCGTGAGTGGATTTACATCGACTTGTAAGTATAATCCTTACCGTTAATCGTATCTCTTAAATTATAATTATGTCTGATCAGTTTGAGCTTATGTGGACCACAATACCGATAATCGAGGTAGTTTACTTATCCAGAGCTTTAAACAGAATCAAAATCATGTTGACTAAGACCGTAAGCTGGTATGATTCCTTGTCCTTGAGATTTGCAAAAAGGTTGCACTTGTACAGTTGTTTAGTGTTTTTAACAGTTTTCCGCATTTTCATTTAGTTTTCCGTACTTTAAATTTGTTTTTAGTATATTTGTGTAAAGTTCGTTTTTGATTAAGCCGAAGTTGTTGCTTGGTGTTTTCTACCGGAAGCCTGAAACCTTCTTCATAAAAACGTTCTTGCATTTGAAAATTCAAACTGAATGGAATTGTGTTCATAATCTGTTTTGACTGCAAAATATTTCCAGCCTGGGTATTGCTGTTTTGAAAAATCTGTTGGTGAAACAGACCTGTCACGAATCACAAGTGTTGACGAATCAACATAGTCGACGAATCAGACCAGTCGGCGAATCAAATCTGATTCGTCATAACAGACGACGAATCACAGGAGCCCAATTTTGTTTCGTCATGGGCTAAAAGTTTAGGCCCAAGTTCAAGCCCAAAGTTCTGTTTCGCCGGGCCCATTTCTGTTTCGTCGAATCCTCTGATTCGTCGAGACAAGGCAGTATATAAATAGGTCCCACTTGTTCACTTTTTCAAATCATCAGTTATCTTCTTCTTCACACAAACAATACCCAAACCTACGGTTTCTCTGCAAAATCGCTCAAATCATCTGTTTTTAATCAAAATTTTACAAACTTCAAAGGTAGAAACATGTACTGATTTACATTCCGAACACTTTGAACCGTTCGGTTTTTCATCCGAAACCCTTTGAAAACTTGTTTTTCTTTGATTATATAGGTGTTGTTGCATGTTCTTATGTTTTATTTCTAATCTGATAGATTTAGGTTTATAAATGTTTTGATTTGCTTTGATTTGTTAGTGGGTTTTTATAACCAAAAACAGGGGTTTGTATTTGATCATGATATTATCTGTTTTTTTTCAAGGGTTTGTGTTCGGAAAATCATTTATGGTGTTTCTAAATGGGTTGGGTAAATAATGTTGTTTGAATGTGTTTATGTTCATATATGATGTGTGTTTAAACCCAATTCGGCGAAACTGAGAAAACCCCCAAATTGACGAATCTGATTTAACCCTAATTTCGGCGAATCACACATTCGACGAATCAGGCGACGAATCAAACATGACGAATCAAAATGGAACGAAATAGACTCGACGAATCAAAAAGTCGACGAATCAAACCAGTCAATGGTCAAACCTCTGTTTCGTCGTTCAATGTTCTGTTTCGTCGCTGATCATCTGTTTCGTCGTCAATGCCTTAGCAATTTTTCTGATGTTGCTGTTTGTTCACAGTAGACATGTTTAAATCAGTTATCTGTTATGTGAATACATGAAAGTGTATTCATACATGTCTAAATGCTATGTTATGTAAATTGTGACTTATTCTGGACATTTTCATGTACAGATGGCTCCTAAAGCATAGCAAGAAAAGGGAAAACGCAAGAAGGCGATCAAGAAAGAAAACAAAACCGAAGAAGAGACTATGTCAGAAAAACGCCATAATCAAGTTGCATATTTGGATCCGGAAGACAAGCTCGTTGAATTTAAAGATATGACGAAGTGGATCAGGGAGTCACGTATCAATTATGCTGTTACATACTCGACACCCGTCTACAAATCTCTCATTAAAGCGTTCTGGGATTCTGCTAACGTCGTTAAAATCGATGGAAAGGAGATTATCAGAGGTCGTGTGAATGATCTATATGTCGTTGTTACTCCGGAGATATTGAATCAAGTTCTTCAATTACAAGATCAACCGAATGCACCATATTCAATACCAATCATGTGTTCGCGAGGCTGTTTACTAAGGATGAAATGCAAAGGAGATCTTTTCGTCAAACAAATCAATAAAGGTGATCTTCCATTAAGATACAAGTTTTTATTACATGTGCTTATTCAGAGTCTAAGCAATAGACGAGCTGGATACGATATGGCGGGAGATGATCTTGTTGGCTTCATGGTTGCTTTAGTGTTAAACAAACCGTTTAGCATCTCGAAGTACATTTTTAGCAACATGAAAGAGAACATGACAAGGACTGGTAGTAGAACCACAAGGAACAAGTTTTGGATGTATCCACGGTTTCTGCAAATGATAATGAATGTTCAGCATCCAGACCTTCCTAAAGCTGAAGATGATCTTTTGAAAATCGAGGCGATGAATTTCAACTCGTTAAGGCTAATCAAGACTATGGCGGCCAAGAGATACAAAGAAAGTGTTCCTCCAAGGAAGCTTTTTGGTGCTCTAGTGAATCCTGATTATGTTGCTCCTGCAAACGACAAATGGCGTCATGAAGATAGCCAATCAGACAATGAAGAACCTGAGTTGGAAAGGTTAAGGATAGAAAAATTTGGTCCTGACCCAGTTGATTCAGATGAATCTGGTAGTGGTGATGATGAAAGTGGTGGAGATAGTGATGCAGGTGATGCAGGTGCTATTAGTACTGCTGTTGGAACATCAAGCAAGGGTGCTGTTTCTGGTACATCAGATAGTAGTTCATCAGCAAGTGGTGATGATGGAACTGATTCGAGTTCTAGTGATCATTTAGTTGAACCTGGTTATGAAATGTATATTGATATACGTGGAGTACGAAGGTATAGAAAGATTAGAACAGAGGATGATCCAGAGTATGTTCCAGAGGATCCTGAAGGTGAAAGGAGAACAAAAAGAAGAGCAGAGAAAGCTGCTGAAGTACAAAAGAAGAAACCTAGGAGATATTTGAGTACTTATACTCGGAAATCTGTGCCTCAGGAGTCTTCATCTATTGCTCAGGAGCCTGTACAATCTATTCCTCAGGAGCCTGTGCAAGAAATTCCTACTGTAGTTACTTCAGCTATGGAAACTCCAGTTGCTCCAGTTGTTACACCAGCTACTGCTACTCTATCTGTTGGTCCTCAGGAAGTTCCTATAAGATCTATGGCTTCAGCAATCAGGGCAACTACTTCTGAAATCAGTGCTGAACGTCATAGGACATTTGCTGGATTTTCTCAAGATAAAAAGATCAACTATCTGTTTTCTACACTTGAAGCGGCTGCTGATCGTCTTCAAAGGCAATCTCATTTTGGAAATCTCACGAAGCATGACCAACTTAAACAATCTGTGGAAATCAACAAATTGAAGTCAGTGGTTGGTCAACAGCAAACAGTTATAGAGCGACAACAAGGTGAAATTGATGCGCTTAAAGCTGAAAATGCTCGCTTAAAGGCTCTTGATGAAGAGAAAGAGAGAAGGCTTGCCATTCTGTGGGACTATCATTGTAAACAACAAGAGGTGTTAAAGAAAAAGGATGATGATACAGAAGATCAAGGAAATCCGGATACCTCTGGTACATCACAGAAACAGCCAACCACACTTATTTCTGAAGTTGTTACAGTTCAACCTACCGTTGTTGAATCATCTCAGGGAACATCTACTGGAAAAGTACAACAGATAGAAGGTACTTCTTCTATATTTAGCAGTGCTGATATTGCTCTACAAGCTGTTCATCCATTTACAGGAGAGTTGCTTGAAGAAGGGGAGTTAATAGAAGATCTTTCTCCGGAGCAATTAAGTATTTTACAATCTATGAGAGAAGTAGATGATGCTGAGATAGACAAAATGTCTACTGAAACTGATACAACGAATGTTGAAGAGATTGATGAAATTGTGGTTGAAGGTGAAGCTCCAAAGTCAACATATGTCAGAGAAGATGGTACTGAATTTGCATCATTTGATGAAAATTGGATGAAAGAAAACATTGATGACATAGACGAGCACTTGAAGAATCGGAATTCATCTGAAAAAGACACAAATGCTTTTGCTGAATGGAGAAAACGGTTTTTATCCAAAGTGTCCAAGCCGTTACCTGAAAAAGCTCAAGTAGACTATCTGCAATTTGAAAAGAAGCCAAGTGGAAGGATTTTGTGCTGGATGTTTGTTCAAGATATTCACTGCATTGCTATTAAACGTGAATTTGGAATTCTTTATTTCAATTCACTACTGAGCATTCTTTCCTTACCATTCTATGATGTCTCTGCGTTGACAAGGCTTAAGCTTATCAATCGTGAAAAATACGATGGCGCTACTTTATTTGAGCGTCTGGTGAAAGTAAACAAGAAGTCAGGCTGGAAGGATGAATCCTACAAGCCACAATTTCCTGTTTATCAACCGATCAAGTTTACTCTTGATCCGGACACCAACACTTGCAGATATAAACTTGTTTATCAGCCACCGAGGGTAGTAGATAAAATCCCATTGATGCCTATGAAGCAGGATTTTCTGGAAGACATGGCATTGTGGTGCTACGACTCGGATACTCATGAAGCTGTTATCGTGTTTAGAGATGGTCGTGCTAACTACAGGATGTTGGATCCGATGTGGATCGTCAACATGTCTGAAGCTGATATTGGAAGATTATATCGTCATGATATTTTCTATGAAGACCAAGATGCACGTCAAGCGTTAAAGTTTCAGCGAGTAGCTTGTTTTTGCTACTACAGGGGTATTCATTCGGGCAGTACGTGGTCCGAACAACACTGATGGAAGATTAGAAGACCAAAGACGAGTAACAGACAAGGGGGAGTTTGTTGATGCATTTTTAGTGTCTGTAACTAGTCTTGTTTAATGATGTATTTTGAATGGTCTTTTATTAATTATCGAGTCTGTATGTTATGTTGACCAAGTCAGATATCCTCCTATCTACTTGTGTACAACTTATTTGTCTCTTTTGGTATGTAATGTATTATGAACAATGCATGTTGCATTAAAGGGTAGTTTTGTCATTACTATGTTTATATGTTGCTGATTGTTGCTGTCTGATAACAGGAACAAACACAACAGTTGCAGTCCTCGACGAAACAGACTTCTGTTTCGTCGAAACACTTAATGGCGAAACAGACTTCTGTTTCGTTGAAGGTCATGACGAATCAGACCTTGATTCGTCATGTTTTGGGCTGTTCCAGGCCCAATGTTTGGCCCATGTTCAGATTCGTCAAACACTTCTTGTGTTTCGTCGACATCAGTGGCCAGGGACTATATAAGCAACACTTTGTGTTCATTTGAACTCAGAGAGATAAGAAACAGACCATAGTAACAAAACTCTGCCAAAATTTAGTCTGAACTGTGTTTGTATCAGTTGTAATAGGTTCTTATCCCATTAATCAATCGAGTGTGTATCATTGATTAATCCGTTGTTATTATTGCTATATATGTTTGATTTGGCATAGTTACGTGGATTCCGCACACGTAACCGTGTTTACTATAAACAAGTGATTCGGTTCGTAATCGATCCTCAGATTTCGGGACCTACAAGTTCGCTAACAACCATTGGCTCTGATACCAACTTATGTCACTCCCCAAAAACGTCGCAGTGGAATACTAAACGTAGTGGTGACGCAAGTTGGTGCCCATTTATATCTTGTCGATCGATGCATTTAATTGTTGGACTTTTTAATTTATTTTAAACATAAGTTATTTATACATTACGTTTTAAGACACGACACAACCACATAGTTAAGTTGTCTTTGATCCTTGCGGATCTTATTACATATGTCCCAGAAAGTTTAAAAAGTAGTCCAACATCTTAAGTAACACAACATGCATCATCAAACACAAGATACGCCATAATTCCAGAAGCTGAACTCAGTACCTGTAGAACAATTTAAAATCAAGTGTCAACACAAAGGAAGGTGAGTTCACATATTCACATTCAAACAATTCATCCCAGAGGAAAACTTTCTGATTATGTGTTTATTTTAAAACATCCATATAATTTTTAGAAAGCCCATTTTACTTCCTTAATAAAATCCATGGGTCATCCGTCGTGGTTCAAAAACCCGACAATAAAGCTCTTACCCAGGTTTTGTATATTAAATTCATAGCGTTAATTTTCAGACTCGTATGTTAGCTAGACAATACGAACTATATATTTACCATGCAGGGATAATCAATGCTAGACAATAAACAGAATATCAATTCGTCGTTTGACTTGACACGGGGTGACCGGTCACGACGGGGTTGTCAACCCGATAGATCTACCAACAATTCCTCGCGTGCAATACTTAAATGATTAAACAACAAGTTGTACGAACCCCCTGAATCCCCTCCCTTGAGACCAGGCCGGCATTCGTCCCAACTTTTCGGCCTATTTCTCCTTGGAAACACCGTATCATCCCAAATTTCCTCCAAACATTCATTCATCAAAACGTTTTATCTCGAAACGTATGATTTATCAAATTCCATATATTTTCAACGAATATATATATATATATATATATATGTATTAAAAGGTATGTTTTAATCCAAAAACATTATTAAACCCTTTTATTGGCGTGTTTTACCCCCAAAATATATACAAATCAGTAAAAAGAGGGGTTTAGTGACACTCACCTTTGGGTGCGTATTTTTAAATAGCGCAATCCCAGAGATTGACTTCCACACGTCCTATTATATATATATATATATGAACGATTTTAAATCAATATAGATAACACAAAAATCCTAAGTTTCTCTGTTTTCTTAGAATTATCACATAACTTTGAGATTTTCTCGAAAAGTTATCATTTTTAATTATGTTGGCACGTTAATACATACATATATATATATATATATATATATATATATATGATTCTGCAACTTGAACGATTTTATTGGTGACTGTTATTGTGTAAATCCGTTAATACTCCCGTTTATACGCAATATATCTACGATTTGAGCGTCGTAATATATACATAAACGTTCACATAAATTATCATCGAAACACACAAAATCTTGTTAACTTATCTATTTTGTCATTTTTAAAGCAAATATACATAAAATACGTCGTATGTATCAAATCTCATGCTCGACAAACAAGTTACACATCTAACGCGATTTTCATCGTTTCTACCGCACAAAACGCACAAGTATACATGCATAATCCAAATCTTTAAAATCATGTTAAAACTTAACATATTTTCACATTCTCATGTTTAAATCACATAACACATTTTAACACATGAGGTTCACCCAAAATTTTAGCCATACTAGTGTACATTGAAAAATACGTATTTTAGCGATTCGGTAACGTTTTCAGGCGTCGGAAGTCACGTATGACCAACCAAACACCAAGTAAACTTAAAATTAGTTAAAATAATTTTTTAACTAATAATATCAGTTTACTTACTGATCTAAATCAGTTTTATAAAAATCACTCGAAAAGCTGATTTTTGACCGTTTTAACGCATAGTTTTGCGTCAAACGTTACTATAATTATCCCAACTCGAAACGACTTGATATTTTAAAAAACTACATGTTATTTACTGATTAAAATAGTGGTTGTAATCAGATTAGTGCAGTTTTTGTGTAAGTCACATAAATCATGCGATTTCACGTATTTTACAACTTTTAATGCACCATGTACAACATGCAAAGCTAGCAAACATTATGACAAAGTTATATATCACTAAACACTTTAAAATAACTTTATTTTTGTGTTTATAATCTGCTCAAAACTGATTTTTACTAAATCATACTCAAATCACCTTTTTATGATCATATATCATCATGCATGTCTAAGTATATGCATCTAGTATACTCATATCATAACATAATCATCCAACAAGATCTTAAATGCATCAAAGACCATATTTATGTCATGTTCATATAAATCAAAACATATTCATTTCATTATCACCAAATCATTTTCACATAAATGCATACATTCCTTCATTTATTTACATGTGACAAAACTTTGTATATGCATACATATATACATATACATATACGACACCTACACACCCACATATGAACTTCCAAAAGTTCACTTTACATCAGTTTCATCTTAAATCACAATAATTCTTTTAGAACCTTCTTTTATGACATCTTTTTAACACATGCATGTATCCGTCTTTCAAGAATCAACTCAAATCAATCAAAGATCATTCAACAAAAATCAAAACACAACTAAATACACACACTCTCACAAATTTTCGGCCATACATACTTACATATACACATTCATTTTCATTTTATTTGAAATCTTATTCTTTGTTTGTTACAAGTTTGTGATTTATTCCAAGTTCATGAGAAACCATCTAACATCTCCATCATCACTAAAAATCAAGAATGAGATTTTAAAACAAGTTTATACCTTCAAGATTTCTAAGTGGGTTTTTCAGAAAAGATGGTGATATGAGGCTTGTTCTTGCTTCAATCTTCTTGAAATCAACTTCAAACCTCCTTACAAGCTTGAAATCACCATGAAAGGCCTTTGAATCTTCATCAATAAGTTTGAAATTTTTGAATGTGTACGTATGAGGGGTGTTTTGGCCGTGAGTATGAGAGAGAGAGAGAGTGAGAGAATGAAATGGTGAAAAATGTCTTGGGTTTTGAATGATTATAGAAGATTTAAGGGGATTAAATCATCACATGTATATTCCCCATGCCCACAAGTGTCTAGAGAGAGAAGAAGAACCCTCTCAACCAGCCGCCACCTCACATATCACACACATACACACGCATATACATGCATATATATATAGTTTAGTGCTAAAACGGGTATTTTACAAGATACCGGGTATTTTATCTATCGTTTTAATCCCGTTTTATTGCATTTTAAATTATTTTTAATGCTCTATAAAAATACACTCACCAAACGAATGCGGGCTGTGCTGCGCGGTACGCGCTTAAAATCGCAAAAATAGAGATTTAAGCATTTTTATTTACTTTTATCATTCTATAGTAATAAACTTATCAAATTATTACCAAAATAATTATCAATTGCCTTGACAGGCTGTGTTGACAATATATTGTCGGTATACGCGCTGCATCGCGCTGTACACGCTTAAAGTCGAAAAATAGAGTTTCTTAGCGTTTTAATTTTTTTCCACATGAATATGATTAAAATTATTATTCTAATCATAATAGACTATTTTTAGGATTTTAACACTGATCGGGGGGTCACCGACGTTCATTTTGGATTTTAACCGTTACGCGATAAGCATTTATCTTTCCGTTGCCAACATATTTTTTACCGAAGCTTAAATTTACCAACTCATTAAATTCCACATATAAACATCATAATCAGTCAAATACAGTCTTTTACCTATTCACAACACGTGTTACGATTGTACGGTACGACCTGAAAAGCCGGGTGTCACACTCAGCATTGAAAAATCTTCGTAAACTAAATCACACGTGTATATCTTTACATTTAAGAGATATACAGTCAAGAAAATCAAGAGTAATGGTGATATATATGAGAATTAGATACCAAAAAATAAACACTCAAAAAATGGCTAAAATTTAAGGAATGTATTTAGTGACTGCGTCAGATTCCTAATTAATGGAGAAAGGTCTGGTGGCAAGAAAAGATGCTTCCAGGAGGTTGTCAAGTGTTTTCGCATGACGATTCCATTCTTGGGTGGTTGTTTTGGCCCATGTTCCTGTAACTCGTATCCTACCCCGGTATATCCCATTTTAGTTTTACACCATTGTGAACCTTACGCCTTTTTTACTCTCTGATCGAGGTTCTCGGCATTGAAAAATCTTCGTAAACTAAATCACACGTCTATATGTTGACATTTAAGAGATATACAGTCAAGAAAATCAAGAGTAATGGTAATATATTTGCGGATTAAACACCAAAAAATAAACACTCAAAAAATGGCTACAATTTAAGGAATGTGTTTAGTGACGGCATCAGATTCCTAATTGATGGAGAAAGGTCTGTTGGCAAAAAAAGCTACTTCCAGGAGGTTGTCAAGTGTTTTCGCTCGACGATTCCATTCTTGGGTGGTTGGTTTGGCCCTTGTTCATGTAACTCGAATCCTAACCCGGTATATCCCATTTTAGTTTTACACCATTGTGAAACTTACGCCTTTTTTACTCTCTGATTGAGGTTCTCGGCATTGAAAAATCTTCATAAACTAAATTACACGTGTATATGTTGACATTTAAGAGATATCCAGTCAAGAAAATCAAGAGCAATGTTGATATATATGCGGATTAGACACCAAAAGATAAAAACTCAAAAAATGGGTATAATTTAAGAAATGTGTTTAGTAACGGCATCAGATTTCTAATTGATGTAGAAAAGTCTGGTGGCAAGAAAAGCAGCTTCCAGGAGGTTGTCATGTGTTTTCGCTCGACGATTCCATTCTTGGGTGGGTGGTTTGGCCCTTGTTCATGTAACTGGAGTCTTGACTGGTATATCCCATTTTAGTTTTACACCATTCTGAACCTTACACCTTTATCACTCTCTGATCGAGGTTCTCGGCATTGAAAAATCTTGGTAAACTAAATCACACGTGTATATGTTGACATTTAAGAGATATACAGTCAAGAAAATCAAGAGCAATGGTGATATTTATGCGGATTAGACAACAAAAGATAAACACTCAAAAAATGGGTACAATTTAAGGAATGTGTTTAGTGACGACAATAGATTCCTAATTGATGTAGAAAGGTCTGGTGGCAAGAAAAGCTGCTTCCAGGAGGTTGTCAAGTGTTTTCGCTTGACGATTCCATTCTTGTGTGGTTGGTTTGGCCCTTATTCTTGTAACTCGAATCCTAGCCTGGTATATCCCATTTTAGTTTTACACCATTCTGAACCTTACGCCATTATTACTCTCTGATCGAGGTTCTCGGAATTGAAAAATCTACGTAAACTAAATCACACGTGTATATGTTGACATTTAAGAGATATACAGTCAAGAAAATCAAGAACAATGGTGATATATATGCGGATTAGACACCAAAAAATAAACACTCAAAAAATGGGTACAATTTAAGGAATGTGTTTAGTGAAGGCATCAGATTCCTAATTGATGGAGAATGGTCTAGTGGCAAGAAAAGCTGCTTCCAGGAGGTTGTCAAGTGTTTTCGCTCGACGATTCCATTCTTAGGTGGTTGGTTTGGCCCTTGTTCCTGTAACTCGAATTCTAGCCCGGTATATATCATTTTAGTTTAACACCATTGTGAACCTTACGCCTTTTTTACTCTCTGATCGAGGTTCTCGGCATTGAAAAATATTCGTAAACTAAATCAAACGTGTATATTTTGACATTTAAGAGATATACAGTCATGAAAATCACGAGCAATGTTGATATATATGCAAATTAGACACCAAAAAATAAACACTAAAAAATGCTACAATTTAAGGATTGTGTTTAGTGACGGCATCAGATTCCTAATTGATGGAGAAAGTTCAGGTGGCAAGAAAAGCTGGTTCCAGGTGGTTGTCAAGTGTTTTCGCTCGACGATTCCATTCTTGGGTGGTTGGTTTGGCCCTTGTTCCTGTTAATCAAAATCCTAGCCCGTAATATCCTATTTTTGTTTTACACCATTGTGAACCTTACGCCTTTTTTACTCTCTGATCGAGTTTCTCGGCATTGAAAAATCTTCATAAACTAAATCACACGTGTATATGTTGACATTAAAGAGATATACAGTCAAGATAATCAATAGCAATGGTGATATATATGCGGATTAGACACCAACAATTAACACTCAAAAAATGCCAAAAGAGCTAATAATGCCAAAACCCTGAAAATGAAGAAGCTCTCATAGACTAAATCACACGTGTATATGTTGACCTAGACACACCCAGGATTTCTTATAAGTGCTAATAATGCCAAAACCCTGAAAATGAAGAAGCTCTCATAGAGAGTCATTCAAAAATGCAAAATGCATAAATCGTACCAAAAATGGTATTTGTCTTAGCCCTCGTTAGATATTTTGGTCTCTCTGTTGTACGGAAGTACTGACCTGTTCACCAATTATCTAAACGTTGAAAAACAAAACGGATGAATTCAGTATACTCACCTACTACGATGAATCTTTGTGCATACCTTGATCGCGGGGGTATATCCTGAAGTGGGACACACTAGTATTTCAGTATAATAAGGTTACCTTAACGTATCATACGGCAATGGTACTTGAAATGTTCATGCATTTTGTTTAAGTGGAAAAACATACTGGTAATCGTCTTGAACTGCTTTTCACGATAAATTACATAAAGAATTAAATAATGGTGTGAAACAGTTTGATTATGCTGATATGATCTTCTTACCGGTGATTCTCACAAAAATAGAGTGTTTATTGCTTTTCGTATTTATTTGCTTTCAGAAAATACAAAAAATACAAAAATAGTGTCTTTTTCTGCTAAAATTCTTGGAGGAGTTGTTACTGATAGGGGGAGACAGTGTTAGAAAGTGGGTTCAAAATTTTTAAATCATGCAGGTTATAAGGTGTTTGTTTAAAAATTTGTGCGTGTTGGTGTTGAATTGGAAAGTGCTTTATCTGTTATACAGTTTAACTAATCTCTTGAATAATAATAATTTGTTTAACTTATGTTGAAAAATTCTTATGGTTTCTCTAGATGTTTGTTTTATAGTATACAGATTGAAGCAGATTGTTGCTGAGAAGTTGCAGTGAAGATGAGAGTTTGATTGGATGCATGGTAGAACCTCCTTTCTACATTGCAGACAAAGTTGAAGAGTTGAAGATTGCTATTCAAATGCTGAACTGGAGTTTACTTAAGTGCTAACGTTTTGAAGATTTGGTGATTGGATGCATCAGCTTAGGGGGAGTATGTTGCTGACAGAAGCTGTTAAAGCTGAAGCTATCCAAAGACCAAAAGACTGTGAGATTCTGAAGACTGAAGTTACCTTTGCGAAGTTACCTTTGCGAGCTATTGTCAAGGGGGAGTTTGTTGGTGCATATTTGTGACAACAGCTTAGATTTGGTCTTTGGATATCTTGTAATTAGTAAAACGATAAATACTTAGCGAGTTTAGCTTTGTAATAGTAAATTAAGAGTGATTGGGCCAAACCAAACCCACATATGGGGGATGGTAGGCGAAATGGGCCTAGCCCATGACCTAGCCCATGTGCAAAGCTTTGTCCTATATAAACAAAGATTAGCATTAGGGTTTAGGTTAATCTTCTAATCACTCTTGGAGAGAATTCATGAAAGACAAAGGCTAGGACGAATTAGAGATCTTGATTGATTGTAATCGTTAGAAGATAATCAATAAAGATCGGGTTTAAAGTGATTTCGGTTTTCTACACATTTTCTGTGAAATCTGATCTAGGGGATTCCGCACTCTTGGTTAGAACGACGATTCTGTTACGATCCATACGGCTCACGGGACCTACAATAGCTACAATTTAAAGAATGTGTTTAGTGACGGCGTCAGATTCCTAATTGATTGAGAAAGGTCTCGTGCCAAGAAAAGCTGCGTCAATGAGGTTCTCAACTGTTTTCGCTCGATGATTCCATTCTTGGGTGGTTGGTTTGGCCCTTGTTCATGTAACTCGAATCCTAGCCCGGTATATCCCGTTTTAGTTTTACACCATTGTGAACCTTACGCCTTTTTTACTCTCTGAACGAGGTTCTCGGCATTGAAAAAAATTTGTAAACTAAATCACACGTGTATATGTTGACATATAAGAGATATATAGTCAAGAAAATCAAGAGAAATGGTGATATATATGCGGATTAGACAAAAAAAAAGATAAACACTCAAAAAATGGGTACAATTTAAGGAATGTGTTTAGTGACGGCATCAGATTGCTAATTGATGGAGAACGGTCTGGTGGCAAGAAAAGCTGCTTCCAGGAGGTTGTCAAGTATTTTCGCTCGACGGTTCCATTCTTGGGTGGTTGGTTTGGCCCTTGTTCATGTAACTCGAATTCTAGCCCGGTATATCCCATTTTAGTTTTACACCATTGTGAACCTTACGCCTTTTTTACTCTCTGATCGAGGTTCTCGGCATTGAAATATATTCGTAAACTAAATCACACGTGTATATGTTGACATTTAAGAGATATATACAGTTAAGAAAATCAAGAGCAGTGGTGATATATATGCGGATTAGACACCAAAAAACAACCAGCCAAAAATGGCTACAATTTAAGGAATGTGTTTAGTGACGGCATCAAATTTCTAACTGATGGAGAAAGGTATGGTGGCAAGAAAAGCTGCTTCCAGTAGGTTGTCAAGTGCTTTCGCTCGATGATTCCATTATTGGGTGGTTGGTTTGGCCCTTGTTCCTGTTAATCGAAATCCTAGCCCTGCATATCCTATTTTTGTTTTACACCATTGTGAACCTTACGCCTTTTTTACTCTCGGATCGAGGTTCTCGGCATTGAAAAATCTTCGTAAACTAAATCACATGTGTATATGTTGACATTTAAGAGATATACACTCAAGAAAATCATTAGCAATGGTGATATATATGCGGATTAGACACCAAAAAATAAACACTCAAAAAATAGCTACAATTTAAGGAATGTGTTTAGTGACGGCATCAGATTCCTAATTGATGGAGAAAGGTCTGGTGGCAAGAAAAGCTGCTTCCATGAGGTTGTCAAAAGTGTTTCCGCTCGACGATTCCATTCTTGGGTGGTTGGTTTGGCCCTTGTTCATGTAACTCGAATCTTAGCCCGGTATATCCCATTTTATTTTTACACCATTGTGAACCTTACGCCTTTTTTACTATCTGATCGAGGTTCTCGGCATTGAAAAATGTTCATAAACTAAATCACACGTGTATATGTTGACATTTAAGAGATATAAAGTTAAGAAAATCAAGGGCAATGGTGATATATATGCGGATTAGAAAACAAAAAATAAACACCCAAAAAATGGTTACAATTTAAGGAATGTGTTTAGTGACGGCATCAGATTCCTAATTGAGGGAGAATGGCCTGGTGGCAAGAAAAGCTACTTCTAGGAGGTTGTCAAGTTTTTTCGCTCAACGATTCCATTCTTGGGTGGTTGGTTTGGTCCTTGCTCATGAAACTCGACTCCTTGCCCGATATATCCCATTTTAGTTTTACACCATTGTGAACCTTATGTCTTTTTTACTCTCTAAACGCGGTTCTCGGAATTGAAAAATATTCGTAAACTAAATCACACATGTATATGTTGGCATTTAAGAGATATATTGTCAAGAAAATCAAGAGCAATGGTGATATATATGCGGATTAGACACCAAAAAATAAACACTCAAAAAATGGTTACAATTTAAGGCATGTGTTTAGTGACGACATCAGATTCCTAATTAATGGAGAAAGGTCTGGTGGCAAGAAAAGTTGCTTCCAGGAGGTTGTCAAGTGTTTTCGCTCGAGGATTCCATTCTTGGGTGGTTGGTTTGGCCCTTGTTCCTGTAACACGAATTGTAGCCCAGTATATCCCATTATAGTTTTACACCATTGTGATCCTTCCGCCTTTTTTACTCTCTGATCGATGTTCTCGGCATTGAAAAATCTCCGAAAACTAAATCACACGTGTATATGTTGACATTTAAGAGATATACAGTCAAGAAAATCAAGAGCAATGCTGATATATATATGGATTAGACCACAAAAAATAAACACTCAAAAAATGGCTACAATTTATGTAAAGCGTTTAGTGACGGCATCAGATTCCTATTTGATGGAGAATGGTCTGTTGGCAAGAAAATTTGCTTCCAGGATGTCGTCAAGTGTTTTCACTCGACGATTCCATTCTAGGGTTGTTGGTTTGGCCCTTGTTCAAGTAACTCGAATCCTAGCCCGGTATATCCCGTTTAAGTTTTACACCACTGTGAACCTTACGCCTTTTTTACTCTCTGATCGAGGTTCTTGGCTTTGAAAAATCTTCGTAAACTAAATCACACGTGTATATGTTGACATTTAAGAGATATACAATAAAGAAAATCAAGAGCAATGGTGATATATATACGGATTAGACACCTAAAAATAAACACTCAAAAAATGGCTACAATTTAAGGAATGTGTTTAGTGACGGCATCAGATTCCTAATTGATGGAGAAAGGTCTGGTGGCAAGAAAAGCTGCTTCCAGGAGGTTGCCAAGTGTTTTCGCTCGGCGATTACATTCTTGGGTGGTTGGTTTGGCCCTTGTTCATGTAACTCTAATCCTATCCCGGTATATTCCATTTTAGTTTTACACCATTGTGAACCTTACGCCTTTTTTACTCTCGGATCGATGTTCCCGGCATTGAAAAATCTTTGAAAACTAAATCACACGTGTATATGTTGACATTTAAGAGATATACAGTCAAGAAAATCAAGAGCAATGGTGATATATATGCAGATTAGACACCAAAAAATAAACACTCAAAAAATGGCTACAATTTAAGGAATGTGTTACTTACGTCATCAGATTCCTAATTGATGGAGAAAGGTCTGGTGGCAAGATAAGCTGCTTCTAAGAAGTTGTCAAGTGTTTTCGCTCGACGATTCCATTCTTGGGTGGTTGGTTTGGCCCTTGTTCCTATAACTCGAATCCTAGCCCGGTAAATCCCATTTTTGTTTTACACTATTGTGAAACTTACGCATTTTTTACTCTCTGGTTGAGGTTCTCGGCATTGAAAAATCTTTGTAAACTAAATCACACTTGTTATGTTGACATTTAAGAGATATACAGTTAAGAAAATCAAGAGCAATGGTGATATATATGCGGATTAGACACCAAAAAATAAACACTCAAAAATGGCTAAAATTTAATGAATGTGTTTAGTGACGGCATCAGATTCCTAATTGATGGAGAAAGGTCTGGTGGCAAGAAAACCTGCTTCCAGGAGGTTTTCAAGTGTTTTCGCTCGACGATTCCATTCTTGGGTGGTTGGTTTGGCCCTTGTTCATGTAACTCGAATCCTAGCCCGGTATATCACATTTTATTTTAAACCATTGTGAACCGTACGCCTTTTTTACTCTCTGATCGAGGTTCTCGGCAATGAAAAATCTTCATAAACTAAATCACACGTGTATATGTTGACATTTAAGAGATTTACAGTCAAGAAAATCAAGAGCAACGGTGATATATATGCGGTTTAGACACCAAAAAATAAAAATTAAAAAAATGGCTACAATTTAATGAATGTGTTTAGTGACGGCATCAGATTCCTAATTGATGGAGAAAGGTTTGGCAAGAAAAGCTGCTTCCAGGAGGTTGTCAAGTGCTTTCGCTCGACGCTTCCATTCTTGGGTGGATGGTTTGGCCCTTGTTCATGCAACGCGAATCCTAGCCCGGTATATCCCATTTTAGCTTACACCATTGTGAACCTTATGCCTTTTTTACTCTCTGATCGAGGTTCTCAGCATTGAAAAATATTCGTAAACTAAATCACACATGTATAGCTTGACATTTAAGAGATATACAGTCAAGAAAATCAAGTGCAATGGTGATATATATGCAATTTAGGCACCAAAAAATAAACACTCAAAAAATGGCTACACTTTAATGAATGTGTTTAGTGATGGCATCAGATTCCTAATTGATGGAGAAAGGTCTGATGGCAAGAAAAGTTGCTTCTAGGAGGTTGTCAAGTGTTTTCGCTAGAGGATTCCATTCTTGGGTGGTTGGTTTGGCCCTTGTTCATATAACTCGAATCCTAGTCCGGTATATCCCATTTTAGTTTTACACCATTGTGAACCGTACGCCTTCTTTACTCTCTGATCGAGGTTCTCGGCATTGAAAAATCTTCGTAAACTAAATCACACATGTATAGCTTGACATTTAAGAGATATACAGTCAAGAAAATCAAGTGCAATGGTGATATATATGCAATTTAGGCACCAAAAAATAAACACTCAAAAAATGGCTACAATTTAATGAATGTGTTTAGTGATGGCATCAGATTCCTAATTGATGGAGAAAGGTCTTATGGCAAGAAAAGTTGCTTCTAGGAGGTTGTCAAGTGTTTTCGCTAGATGATTCCATTCTTGGGTGGTTGGTTTGGCCCTTGTTCATGTAACTCGAATCCTAGTCCGGTATATCCCATTTTAGTTTTACACCATTGTGAACCGTACGCCTTCTTTACTCTCTGATCGAGGTTCTCGGCATTGAAAAATCTTCGTAAACTAAATCACACATGTATAGCTTGACATTTAAGAGATATACAGTCAAGAAAATCAAGTGCAATGGTGATATATATGCAATTTAGGCACCAAAAAATAAACACTCAAAAAATGGCTACAATTTAATGAATGTGTTTAGTGATGGCATCAGATTCCTAATTGATGGAGAAAGGTCTGATGGCAAGAAAAATTGCTTCTAGGAGCTTGTCAAGTGTTTTCGCTCGATGATTCCATTCTTGGGTGGTTGGTTTGGCCCTTTTTCATGTAACTCGAATTCTAGTCCGGTATATCCCATTTTATTTTTACACCATTGTGAACCGTACGCCTTCTTTACTCTCTGATCGAGGTTCTCGGCATTGAAAAATCTTCCAACACTAATTCACACGTGTATATCTTGACATTTAAGAGATATACAGTCAAGAAAATCAAGGGCAACGGTGACATATATGCAGTTTAGGCACCAAAAAATAAACACTGAAAAAATGGCTATAATTTAATGAATGTTTTTAGTGACGGCATCAGATTCCTAATTGATGGAGAAAGGTCTGGTGGCAAGAAAAGCTGCTTCCAGGAGGTTGTCAAGTGTTTTCGCTCGACGATTCCATTCTTGGGTGGTTGGTTTGGCCCTTGTTCATGTAACTCGAATCCTAACTCGGTATATCCCATTTTAGTTTTACACCATTGTGAACCTTACGCCTTTTTTACTCTCTGATCGAGGTTCTCGACATTGAAAAATCTTTGTACACTAAATTACACGTGTATATGTTAACATTTAAGAGATATACATTCATGAAAATCAAGAGCAATGGTGATATATATGCGGATTAGACACCAAAAAATAAACACTCAAAAAATGGCTACAATTTAAGGAATGAGTTTAGTGACGGCATCAGATTCCTAATTGATGGAGAAAGGTCTGGTGGCAAGAAAAGCTGCTTCCAAGAGATTGTCTAGTGTTTTCGCTAGACGATTCCATTCTTGGGTGGTTGGTTTGGCCCTTGTTCCTATAACTCGAATCCCAACCTGGTATATCCCATTTTAGTTTTACACCATTGTGAACCTTAAGCGTTTTTTACTCTCTGATCGAGGTTCTCGGCATGGAAAAATCTTTGTAAACTAAATCACATGTGTATATGTTGACATTTAAGAGATAAACAGTCAAGAAAATCTTAGTGACGGCATCAGATTCCTAATTCGTGAAGTGAGGTTTGGTGTCAAGAAAAGCTGCTTCCAGGAGGTTATCAAGTGTTTTCGCTCGACGATTCCATTCTTGGGTGGTTGGTTTGGCCATTGTTCCTGTAACTCGAATCCTAGCCCGGTATATCCCATTTTAGTTTTAAACCATTGTGAACCTTACGCCTTTTTACTCTTTGATCGAGGTTCTCGGCATTGAAACATTTTCGTAAACTAAATCAGACGTGTATATGTTAACATTTAAAAGATATACAGTCAAGAAAATCAAGAGCAATGGTGATATGTTAGTGCATTACGTCTATTGACTTCGTCTTGTATCATGTTATGTTATAGGATAGGTTAGAATAACCAGTGCACGAGATTCGAGAGTCGAAATTTAGTGATTAAGCAAGTGATTTCGCTTATATGGACACTTGGTCATAAAAGCGAAATCATAAGCTTCTGATTTCGCTTATATGGCATGTCCATATAAGTGGAATCACTTCTACTATAAATAGGGCACTTGTTGTTCATTTGGTAACGGTTCCGGAAATTGTAACGAAGTGCTGCCAGATTGCTTTCAGGTTGTAAACGTTGTTAAATCAATCAAAGAAGCATTATAATTAGTTTGAGCGTCTGTATCTTTGATTCCGCCTTTGATACAGAGAAAAGACTCTTCCGATTGACTCGTTCGGGTCCAACAACGATCCTACATGATATATATGCGTATTCAACACCAAAAAATAAACACTCAAAAAATGGCTATAATTTAAGGAATGTGTTTAGTGACGGCATCAGATTCCTAATTGATGGAGAAAGGTCTGGTGGCAAGAAAAGCTGCTTCCAGGAGGTTGTCAAATGTTTTCGCTCGACGATTCCATTCTTGGGTGGTTGGTTTGGCCCTTGTTCATGTAACTCGAATCCTAGCCCGGTATATACGATTTTAGTTATACACCATTGTGAACCTTACGCCTTTTTTATTCTCTGAACGAGGTTGTCGGCATTGAAAATTTTTCGTAAACTAAATCAGTCGTGTATATGTTGACATTTAAAAGATATACAGTCAAGTAAATCAAGAGCAATTGTGATATATATGCGGATTAGACACCAAAAAATAAACACTCAAAAAATGGCAACAATTTAAGAAATGTGTTTAGTGACGGCATCAGATTCTTAATTGATAGAGAAAGGTCTGGTGGTAAGAAAAGCTGCTTCCAGGAGGTTGTCAAGTGTTTTTGCTCGACGATTCCATTCTTGGGTGGTTGGTTTGTCACTTGTTCATGTAACTCGAATCCTAGCCCGGTATATCCCATTTTAGTTTTACACCATTATGAAACTTACGCCTTTTTTACTCTCTGATCGAGGTTCTCAGTATTGAAAAATATTTGAAAACTGAATCACACGTGTAGATGTTGACATTTAAGAGATATACAGTCAAGAAAATCAAGAGCAATGGTGATATATATGCGGATTGGACACCAAAAAATAAACACTCAAAAAATGGCTACAATTTAAGGAATGTGTTACTTACGTCATCAGATTCCTAATTGATGGAGAAAGGTCTGGTGGCAAGATAAGCTGCTTCCAAGAAGTTGTCAAGTGTTTTCGCTCGACGATTCCATTCTTGGGTGGTTGGTTTGGCCCTTGTTCCTGTAACTCGAATCCTAGCCCGGTATATCCCATTTTAGTTTTACACCATTGTGAAACTTACGCATTTTTTACTCTCTGGTTGAGGTTCTCGGCATTGAAAAATCTTCGTAAACTAAATCACACTTGTTATGTTGACATTTAAGAGATATACAGTTAAGAAAATCAAGAGCAATGGTGATATATATGCGGATTAGACACCAAAAAATAAACACTCAAAAATGGCTAAAATTTAACGAATGTGTTTAGTGACGGCATCAGATTCCTAATTGATGGAGAAAGGTCTGGTGGCAAGAAAAGCTGCTTCCAGGAGGTTTTCAAGTGTTTTCGCTCGACGATTCCATTTTTGGGTGGTTGGTTTGGCCCTTGTTCATGTAACTCGAATGCTAGCCCGGTATATCACATTTTATTTTAAACCATTGTGAACCGTACGCCTTTTTTACTCTCTGATCGAGGTTTTCAGCATTGAAAAATCTTCATAAACTAAATCACACGTGTATATGTTGACATTTAAGAGACATACAGTCAAGAAAATCAAGAGCAATGGTGATATATATGCGGTTTAGACACCAAAAAATAAAAATTAAAAAAATGGCTATAATTTAATGAATGTGTTTAGTGACGGCATCAGATTCCTAATTGGTGGATAAAGGTTTGGCATGAAAAGCTGCTTCCAGGAGGTTGTCAAGTGTTTTCGCTCGACGATTGCATTCTTGGGTGGTTGGTTTGGCCCTTGTTCATGCAACGCGAATCCTAGCCCGGTATATTCCATTTTAGTTTACACTATTGTGAACCTGACGCCTTTTTTACTCTCTGATCGAGGGTCTCAGCATTGAAAAATCTTTGTATACTAAATCACACGTGTATATGTTTACATTTAAGAGATATACAGTCAAGAAAATCAAGAGCAATGGTGATATATATGCGGATTAGACACCAAAAAATAAACACTCAAAAAATGGCTACAATTTAAGGAATGAGTTTAGTGACGGCATCAGATTCCTAATTGATGGAGAAAGGTTTGGTGGCAAGAAAAGCTGCTTCCAAGAGATTGTCTAGTGTTTTCGCTAGACGATTCCATTCTTGGGTGGTTGGTTTGGCCCTTGTTCCTATAACTCGAATCCCAACCTTGTATATCCCGTTTTAGTTTTACACCATTGTGAACCTTAAGCGTTTTTTACTCTCTGATCGAGGTTCTCGGCATGGAAAAATCTTTGTAAACTAAATCACACGTGTATATGTTGACATTTAAGAGATAAATAGTCAAGAAAACCAAGAACAATGGTGATATATATGCAGATTAGACACCAAAAAATAAACACTCAAAAAATGGCTTCAATTTAAGGAATTTGTTTAGTGACGGCATTACCTAATTCGTGAAGTGAGGTTTGGAGTCAAGAAAAGCTGCTTCCTGGAGGTTATCAAGTGTTTTCGCTCGACGATTCCATTCTTGGGTGGTTGGTTTGGCCCTTGTTCCTGTAACTTGAATCCTAGCCCGGTATATCCCATTTTAGTTTTAAACCATTGTGAACCTTACGCCTTTTTTACTCTCTGATCGAGGTTCTCGGCATTGAAACATTTTCGTAAACTAAATCAGACGTGTATATGCTGACATTTAAAAGATATACAGTAAAGAAAATAAAGAGCAATACAGTAAAGAAAATCAAGAGCAATACAGTAAAGAAAATCAAGAGCAATACGATTCCATTCTTGGGTGGTTGGTTAGGCCCTTGTTCATGTAACTCGAATCCTAGATGTTGACATTTAAGAGATATACAATCAAGAAAATCAAGAGCAATGGTGATATATATGCGGATTGGACACCAAAAAATAAACACTCTAAAAATGGATACAATTTAGGGAATGTGTTTTGTGACGGCATTAGATTCCTAATTGATGGAGAAAGGTCTTGTGGCAAGAAAAGCTGCTTCCAAGAGGTTGCCAAGTGTTATCGCTCGACGATTCCATTCTTGGGTGGTTTGTTTTGGCCCTTGTTCATGTAACGCGAATTCTAGCCTGGTATATACCATTTTAGTTTTACACCACTGTGAACCTTATGCCTCTTTTACTCTCTGATCGAAGTTCTCGTTATTGAAAAATCTTCGTAAAATAAATCGCACGTGTATATGTTGACATTTAAGAGATATATAGTCAAAAAAAATAAAGAGCAATGGTGATATATATGCGGATTAGACCCCAAACAATAAACACTCAAAAAATGGCTACAATTTAAGAAATGTGTTTGTGATGGCATCAGATTTCTAATTGATGGAGAAAGGTCTGGTGGGAAAGAAAAGCTGCTTCAGTAGGTTGGTTGTCAAGTGTTTTCGCTCGATGATTCCATTCCTGGGTGGTTGGTTTGTCCCTTGTTCCTGTAACTCGAATCCTAGCCCGGTATATCCCATTTTAGTTTTACACCATTGTGAACCTTACACCATTTTTAATCTCTGATCGAGGTTCTCGGCATTGAAAAATCTTCATAAACTAAATCACACGTGTAGATGTTGACAATTAAGAGATATACAGTCAAGAAAATCAAGAGAAATGGTGATATATATGCGGATTAGACACCAAACAATAAACACTCAAAAAATGGCTACAATTTAAGGAATGTGTTTAGTGACGGCATCCGATTGCTAATCGATGGAGAAATGTCTAGTGGCAAGAAAAGCTGCTTCTAAGAGGTTGTCAAGTGTTTTCGCTTGACGATTCCATTCTTAGGTGGTTGCTTTGGCCTTTGATGCTGTAACTCGAGTCCAATCCCGGTATATCCCATTTTACTTTTACACCATTGTGAACCATACGCCTTTTTTACTCTCTGATCGAGGTTCTCGGCATTGAAAAATCTTCGTAAACTAAATCACACGTGTATATGTTGACATTTAAGAGATATACAGTCAAGAAAATCAAGAGCAATCGTGATATATGTGCGGATTAGACACCAAAAATTAAATACTCAAAAAATGGCAACAATTTAAGGAATGTGTTTAGTGACGGCATCAGATTCTTAATTGATGGAGAAAGGTCTGGTGGCAAGAAAAGATACTTCCAGGAGGTTCTCAAGTGTTTTCGCTCGACGATTCCATTCTTGGGTGGTTGGTTTGGCCCTTGTTCATATAACTCGAAACCTAGCCTGGTATATCCCATTTTAGTTTTACACCATTATGAACCTTACGCCTTTTTACTCTCTGATTGAGGTTCTCGACATTGAAAAATCTTTGTAAACTAAATCACACGTGTAGATGTTGACATTTAAGAGATATACAGTCAAGAAAATCAAGAGCAATGGTGATATATATGCGGATTGGACACCAAAAAATAAACACTCTAAAAATGGATACAATTTAGGGAATGTGGCATTAGATTCCTAATTGATGGAGAAAGGTCTTGTGGCAAGAATAGCTGCTTCCAAGAGGTTGTCAAGTGTTATCGCTCGACGATTCCATTATTGGGTGGTTGGTTTTGGCCCTTGTTCATGTAACGCGAATTCTAGCCTGGTATATCCCTTTTTAGTTTTACACCACTGTGAACCTTATGCCTCTTTTACTCTCTGATCGAAGTTCTCGTTATTGAAAAATCTTCGTAAAATAAATCGCACGTGTATTTGTTGACATTTAAGAGATATATAGTCAAAAAAATAAAGAGCAATGGTGATATATATGCGGATTAGACCCCTAACAATAAACACTTAAAAAATGGCTACAATTTAAAAAATGCGTTTGTGACGGCATTAGATTTCTAATTGATGGAGAAAGGTATGGTGGGAAAGAAAAGCTGCTTCCAGTAGGTTGGTTGTCAAGTGTTTTCGCTCGATGATTCCATTCTTGGGTGGTTGGTTTGTCCCTTGTTCCTGTAACTCGAATCCTTGCCCGGTATATCCCATTTTAGTTTTACACCATTGTGAACCTTACGCCATTTTTAATCTCTGATCGAGGTTCTCGGCATTGAAAAATCTTCGTAAACTAAATCACACGTGTATATGTTGACATTTAAGAGATATACAGTCAACAAAAAATCAAGAGCAATGGTGATATATATGCGGATTAGACACCAAACAATAAACATTAAAAAATGGCTTCAATTTAAGGAATGTGTTTAGTGACGGCATCAGATTCCTAATTGATGAAGGAAGGTCTGGTGGCAAGAAAAACTGCTTCTAGGAGGTGGTCAAGTTTTTTCACTCGACGATTCCATTCTTGGGTGGTTGGTTTGGCCCATCTTCCTCTAACTCGAATCCTAGCCTGGATATCCCATTTTATTTTTACACCATTGTGTACCTTACGCCTCTTTTACTCTCTGATCGAGGTTCTCGGCATTGAAAAATCTTCGTAAACTAAATCACACGTGTATATGTTGACATTTAAGAGATATACAGTCAAGAAAATCAAGAGCAATCGTGATATATGTGCGGATTAGACACCAAAAATTAAATACTCAAAAAATGGCAACAATTTAAGGAATGTGTTTAGTGACGGCATCAGATTCTTAATTGATGGAGAAAGGTCTGGTGGCAAGAAAAGATACTTCCAGGAGGTTCTCAAGTGTTTTCGCTCGACGATTCCATTCTTGGGTGGTTGGTTTGGCCCTTGTTCATATAACTCGAAACCTAGCCTGGTATATCCCATTTTAGTTTTACACCATTATGAACCTTACGCCTTTTTACTCTCTGATTGAGGTTCTCGACATTGAAAAATCTTTGTAAACTAAATCACACGTGTAGATGTTGACATTTAAGAGATATACAGTCAAGAAAATCAAGAGCAATGGTGATATATATGCGGATTGGACACCAAAAAATAAACACTCTAAAAATGGATACAATTTAGGGAATGTGGCATTAGATTCCTAATTGATGGAGAAAGGTCTTGTGGCAAGAATAGCTGCTTCCAAGAGGTTGTCAAGTGTTATCGCTCGACGATTCCATTATTGGGTGGTTGGTTTTGGCCCTTGTTCATGTAACGCGAATTCTAGCCTGGTATATCCCTTTTTAGTTTTACACCACTGTGAACCTTATGCCTCTTTTACTCTCTGATCGAAGTTCTCGTTATTGAAAAATCTTCGTAAAATAAATCGCACGTGTATTTGTTGACATTTAAGAGATATATAGTCAAAAAAATAAAGAGCAATGGTGATATATATGCGGATTAGACCCCTAACAATAAACACTTAAAAAATGGCTACAATTTAAAAAATGCGTTTGTGACGGCATTAGATTTCTAATTGATGGAGAAAGGTATGGTGGGAAAGAAAAGCTGCTTCCAGTAGGTTGGTTGTCAAGTGTTTTCGCTCGATGATTCCATTCTTGGGTGGTTGGTTTGTCCCTTGTTCCTGTAACTCGAATCCTTGCCCGGTATATCCCATTTTAGTTTTACACCATTGTGAACCTTACGCCATTTTTAATCTCTGATCGAGGTTCTCGGCATTGAAAAATCTTCGTAAACTAAATCACACGTGTATATGTTGACATTTAAGAGATATACAGTCAACAAAAAATCAAGAGCAATGGTGATATATATGCGGATTAGACACCAAACAATAAACATTAAAAAATGGCTTCAATTTAAGGAATGTGTTTAGTGACGGCATCAGATTCCTAATTGATGAAGGAAGGTCTGGTGGCAAGAAAAACTGCTTCTAGGAGGTGGTCAAGTTTTTTCACTCGATGATTCCATTCTTGGGTGGTTGGTTTGGCCCATCTTCCTCTAACTCGAATCCTAGCCTGGATATCCCATTTTATTTTTACACCATTGTGTACCTTACGCCTCTTTTACTCTCTGATCGAGGTTCTCGGCATTAAAAAATCTTCGTAAAAAAATCACACGTGTATATGTTGACATTTAAGCGATATACAGTCAAGAAAATCAAGAGCAATGGTGATATATATATATGTGTGTGTGTGTGGCTTAGACACCAAAAAATAAACACTCAAAAAATGGCTACAATTTAAGAAATGTGTTTACTGACGGCATCAGATTCCTAATTGATAGAGAAAGGTCTGGTGGCAAGAAAAGCTGCTTCCAGGAGGTTGGTTGTCAAGTGTTCTCGCTCGACGATTCCATTCTTGGGTGGTTGGTTTGGCCCTTGTTCTCGTAACTCGGATCCTAGCCCGGTATAGCCCATTTTACTTTTACACTGTTGTGAACCTTACGCCTTTTTTACTCTCTGGTCGAGGTTCTCGGCATTGAAAAATCTTCGTAAACTAAATCAGACGTGTATATGTTGACATTTAAAAGATATACAGTCAAGTAAATCAAGAACAATGGTGATATATATGCGGATTAGACACCAAAAATAAACACTCAAAAAATGGCAACAATTTAAGGAATGTGTTTAGTGACGGCATCAGATTGCTAATTGATGGATAAATGTCTGGTGGCAAGAAAAGCTGCTTCTAAGAGGTTGTCAAGTGTTTTCGCTTGATGATTCCATTCTTGGGTTGTTGCTTTGGCCTTTGTTCCTGTAACTCGAGTCCAAGCCCAGTATATCCCATTTTACTTTTACACCATTGTGAACCTTACGCCTTTTTTACTCTCTGATCGAGGTTCTCAGCTTTGAAAAATCTTCATAAACTAAATCACACGTGTATATGTTGACATTTAAGAGATATACAGTCAAGAAAATCAAGAGCAATGGTGATATATACGAGGATTCGACACCAAAAAATAGACACTCAAAGTATGGCTACAATTTAAGGAATGTGTTTAGTGATGGCATCAGATTCCTAATTGATGGAGAAAGGTCTGGTTGTCAAGTTTTTTTGCTTGACAATTCCATTCTTGGGTGGTTGGTTTGGCCCTTGTTCATGTAACTCTGATCCTAGCCCGGTATATCCCGTTTTAGTTTTGCACCATTGTGAACCTTACGCCGTTTTTACTCTCTGATCGAGGTTCTCGGCATTGAAAAATCTTCGTAAACTAAATCACACGTGTATATGTTGACATTTTAAAGATATACAGTCAAGTAAATCAAGAGCACTGGTTATATATATGCGGATTAGACACCAAAAAATAAACACTCAAAAATAGCTACAATTTTAGGAATGTGTTTAGTGACGGCATCAGATTCCTAATTGATGGAGAAAGGCCTGGTGGCAAGAAAAGCTGCTTCCCGGAGGTTGCTAAGTGTTTTTGCCCGACGATTCCATTCTTGGGTGATTGGTTTGGCCCTTGTTCATGTAACTCGAATCCTATCCCCGTATATCGCATTTTAGTTTTACACCATTGTGAACCTTAAGCCTTTTTACTCTCTGATCGAGGTTCTCGGCATTGAAAAATCTTTGTAAACTAAATCACACGTGTGTATGTTGATATTTAAGAGATATACAGTGAAGAAAACCAATAGCAATGGTGATATATATGCGGATTAGACACCAAAAAATAAACACTCAAAAAATGGCTACAATCTAAGGAATGCGTTTAGTGACGGCATCAGATTTCTAATTGATGGAGAAAGGTCTGGTGGCAAGAAAAGCTGCTTCCAGGAGGTTGTCAAGTGTTTTCGCTCAACGACTCCATTCTTGGGTGGTTGGTGTAACACCTGTGCCTCCACGGCCATCAAACAAATACTTTATCAATGAAATATTGTATTTCATACTTGGGACATGTACAAATATGTGTACCCTTTTTCACATTATCAATTCTTGTTCGATTTCAAGCTTTAAATCGCTTTCTAGAAGGTTATACGCGCACTGATGCGTAAATATAACCCGTTTAATGCAACGAACGATCCGGAATAGTGAAATAGGCTTAACATACCTTAAACAACCTTTACATAACCTAGAAATAAGTTTTGAAGGCTTTGGTATGTAAAAAACAAGTTAATTTACTTACAGGGACTAAACTTGACAAACTGCGAAAGTATGCCAATTTGAGCTGTAACGAACATTCTGGAACATGACCATAAGTTAAACATACCATAAATATCCTTTACATAGCTTAGAAATAGGCTTTGAGGGGTTCGGTATGCTAAAATAAACTTTTGGGTCATTCAGGGACTAAAAGCGTCAAAAAGTGCACAAGTTTGCATTTTCGCGCATAACTTACGTTCTGAATACCTCCAGACATCCAAAAATTTATGTAAGCACTAAAATACTTTATTTTAGTGTTTAGCATGAGAAAAATCCATTCGTCTCGCAATTTAGATCGTTTCTCGCGCTTTTACGCATTCCGGCGTAATTAACCGAACATCGCGATCGTACGACCAAACGAACTGACATCCGGCATATTTTTGAGCATGTTTCATGCCCACAATGTTTAGGCATCCTTCTGGATCCTTGAAAATGATTTAACGAGCCTTAAACACGTCGGAAATGGCCTGAATACGCAACGGGGACTGAAAGATAAACATTTGAAGGTGTTTGCTGATCAGGGGGACCCTAGCGCGACGCCTAGCCCCGTTGGCGTCACGCTAGGCCTCTTCTGATCAGCAAAGGTCATTTTAATCACAAGTTAACATCCCCTAACACCCTCCAAAGGTCAAGTGCCACATGTTAATCTCTTATGGTGGCCAAATTCAGTAACCACAACATTCCAACAAGTGTAGGGATGTGATCATTCCCTCTTCTCCAAGAAATGATCCTAACGGTGAACCGAAAACTATAAATACCCACATACCCCAACTTCATTTCTCACTAGAATCTGATCAATTGTGCTCTAAGTTGAAACCTTTGTTTCATACCTGAGCTATTTTGATATAGATTAGCATTTGGGGACCCTTCGTAAGTGTTCCTTCGTTCTTTTATTGCTTTTCGAGTCCGAAAGTCAAACTTTGTTTGACTTTCTGCATTAGCCAGTTTATGGTCAATGCGAAGTTCGTTTGAACTTCATAACGTGAGCGTAATCACGATGGTTATAGTCCCTAGTGACTATACTTACTGATTACCACGTTATCTAGGCTCAGTGACGAGCCGTAGTTTCGGTCAGAATACGTATTCTTGCGTATTTTGTAACCAAACTACTTATGGGTATCAAAACCGTTTGTTTTGATACCAAACTTGTTTTCTAAACTTAGTTAAGCATGTTTTAGCATGCTTAGCTCGTCACTTTTAGTTTAGTGCTTATATAGGGACGTAAGGTAAGCGATCTAAACAATCGCTTATACTTTCGAACCCGACCCATTTGGTCGATCATTAGGATCCGACCAAACACTTTAGGTGACCATAGTATATAGGGAATAACCTTCCGAGGTTATACCTTATGGTCGCTTCGTTTAGGTAGTTGTATGATAGGTAGTTTATATGCCTTAGGTAAATTACCAAAATGCCCTTTGATGCCAAAATTCATTTTAAACATATGTAACATAACTTTTGACATCTAAACTGATTTGACAACAATATTAGACATGTTAAGGCATATGTTACTTGTCATAGGACTAGTTAGGCGGTCCAAACGCGTTTCACACGAGCGACGCGTTAAAGTAGCATAAGGTACCTAAACGGGTCGTAATGGGTCGTAAGCACTTATGTTAGGTTTCATTTAGTATGTAGGCTTTGTTGAACCATATTACACGAGTCTCCATACTCGTTTAGTTTACGAACCCGCATTCTATCCGATCTTCCGATTTAGGTCCGGTATATTAACATAGTTACCTATATTAGGTGTCGTTTGATTCCGTGATCTCTAAATGCTTGGTGGTTATCTTGGGACTTCTGAGCAATCTCAAGTGAATACATAGACCCCTCTTTTACTGTTTTCCATACATTTTGGGGTGGAACACATGTGCCTACTTGTTACTTTCGTGCTTTCCATGTTTTCACATCAGATACTTGCTATGTTCATTAGTACATTTATAGTACATGATTTCATTGTCTTACATTACATTTTATGCTATGTATGTCCATTTAGTTCATACTTAGTACATCGTTTCACATCACATCACATGCTATGTATGTTCATTTGTTGCATACTTAGTACAGTTGTTTTCATCACATGCTTACATTTTGATATGTTATTTGGATTGTTTTGATGGATCAATATACATTCATTAACACCGATCACGCCGTTCGTTTGTAGGTAGTGGTACCATAGGAATTGACAACTCCCGTTCCGGACATCCTGGGTAGGTGGGGATGAAAGGAATGACCAAATTCGATATACATAAGCACAGATAATCCTTAAATTTGTTTAAGGGTTTATCGCCACAGTCTCAAGGCTTGGATGTATGCATTCTCACAATACCGCATATATATTTGTATCAGTATAGCATGCATTTCCACAAAACATAGCTTTGATTTAAACCATGTTTTACTTCAATACTTTGTTTTTGTGCATATGGTTTAGTTGATATATTTCACTAGCCATACAGATCATTTTGGTTACACATTACATGATTTACATTTGACACATAAACATTATTGACATTGGTTACAAATTACATTATTTACATTTGACACATAAACATTATTGACATTGGTTACACATTACATGATTTACATTAGACACATAAACATTATTGACATTGGTTACACATTACATGATTTACATATTGACATAAACATTTTGACATATTATTCAATACGTTTGGCAATTGGTTTAAACATAGACATCTTACATTGGTGGTTTGTTTGGGTAAGCGATTTGAGTAACGAGGCGTGTGTAATATGATACAAGCGTGGTGGATACGCCGCTGGTACTTCCTATATATAACTGATTGTATGGTATTACATATCGTAGCGTTATTTGAACCATTTCAATTTGGACATATAACATTTTATACAAATAACATACTTTTCACAATACATTGTTTTACAAACAACTTAAATTGTACAAACTCATTTTATATGGTTATTCATTTAACCATACCTTATTCTCTTATTTATACATATCATCTGATCTTATCGTTTTTCAAAAGATTTACAAGACAAATCAAATTACAAGGTTCATGACTAAACATTTTCTTAAACAATAAGTCATGAATCCTATTTTCATAAACCTATGTATCTCACAGGCATTTTTATGCTGACGTACCTATTTTCACATGTGTTTCAGGATATGATGCATAGGATTTGTCAAGATACACTTAGGCGGACTTGGGCCTTAGCGACAATAAAAGATGCAAGACTAGTTATTTATGTTATGTTTCTTTGATTGTCAAGACATTGTAACTATTTTAATCAATAAAACAATATTTCAATTTCCATGTGTTATGAAACAATGATTCTGTTACAACACTCCCCGACGTTTTTCGCCACGTTTTGTTGTTCTACATGGTCGGGGTGTGACAGAAAAGTTGGTATCAGAGCTCATGGTTATAGGGAATTAGGTTATTAGTAATGCTTTGACCTAGTCTATAACCTTTCTAGGACCCTAACATGAGTTTACTTACGTTTAGTCATAAAACAATACCGCCACCTATCCTTAGGCGATAACCACAACAAGAACATAAATTTCAAAACCGCTTTGAAAACTAATCATCTGTTCTAGGATGATGGATTACTAGGTTTTGAACCCTCTATTGTAAGGTTTTGAACCCTCTGTTATATGGTTTTGAACCCCTTTGAATTTTCAAAAATCTCGTCAAAGTTTGGGTCGTATAATGTGAACACGTGCAAACTGGAAGAGTGAATGCATGTACCCTGAGTTTTCTGTCGAAGGCTAGAGTGTTCGAACAAATCCGCAGTATCGGACCAATCACTCTTACCTGGGAACTCTTGGGGTGAGTGTTCACTTATAGGTGAGCATGTCTTCAATGATACATTAATATGATCCGTTCACTTTGATTAGTCACCATCTCATTTGTTTGCCTTAGGTAACAAACAAATGATCGCAAATTCTTATGCATTGCCATTCTGTATTGTTTATCCGATGACGTTTCACTTGTTTCTTCCTATGTCTTTCATTTTCTTCTAGAATGTCTCTCCATTACGATGACGCCCAGATATCCGAGCAGACTGCCAAATTTGCCCAGCGAATAGGCGAAGTAGTCCTGAAGACTGTCGAATTAGCTACTGCCATGTATCGTCTCCAGAATGAAGCCACTCAAGAATCACCAAAGGAGACGGAAGCCAAGCCTTCACCAAAACCAAAGAAACGTAAAGCTTCAAAGAATCCCGCAGCAGTTGCACCAAAACAGGCAAGACCTAGCCAAGTGACGGCACCACCAGCCAAGAAACCAATCAAGGAATCAAAGACCATGGATGAACGATCCCCTAAGAAGTCAAAAAAGCAAAAGGCTTCTCAGAACTTCGCCATGGTCGCTCACAATGGTAAAGCCGTCCCCGACCAACCAGCTCAACCCCCTGCTAGGAAGCCATACAACGGAACTGCACCCTTGTGCAACCAATGTAGCCTTCATCATCAGGTTAACGTGAAGTGCCGCAAATGCCAAATTTGTGGACTTATAGGTCATACGGCAAGGGTTTGCCCAACTACAGCAGTACCAAATCAAACAAGACCCCTCCCGGTGGCAACACCACCTGTTAAGAAGCAATACAAGGGAACAACACCAATATGCGACAAATGTAATGCACACCACTTAGCTCACCTACAGTGTCGTTTGTGTGCATCATGTGGGCGACTCGGTCACCTGGCAAATGCTTGTCGATTTACCCCAAACCAAAGTGGTCCAAATCAACCACAAGCCGCCTGGATCGTGCTACAACTGTGGCGAGACAAGCCATTTCAGGAACAAATGCCCAAAGCTTGCTAATGCAAATCCAACCCTTGGATGAGCATTCGGCTGAACAAAGGATGTTGCTGTCTTATGCCTTGGTTTCTTTTGTTTTCGTGTATTGTGAAACAATATGTCTCGTTCAAAAATAAAAGTTGTTGTTCGCAATTCTGATATACAAGTATAATCACATGTGTTTATGGCATTTCCCTATAATACCAGTATTAAGGAACTATGTTCCTTACAAACTACTCTTGTGATTCTCTCTTTCAAATGATCGCTCATGATTCCCTCGAAAATTTTAAGTACTCGTTTCACTCTAAGAAACAAAGTACAGAAAATAAAGTGACATTATGAGTAATCATGCTTCTGCACATCAGTGCCTTTGAATCCTTTGTTAGATAACTAAGGGTATTTTCAAAACTCATACCCATTACGTTTTGATTTTTCAACATACACAGTACAAGTACTTCAAAAAAACAATCTTCATGATCTCAAGACATTTCAAAAAAAAATTAAATGCATTGTCTATGTTATTTCAAAAACATTGGCTATGCGTTCAAAAACAACCTTCATAATTTCAAAATGTTTCATATAGCCTGAAAACAATATTAACACAGTACATTTTCTTATCAAGTGCATGATTTCGAGAAGCATCATTCATGTTTTTTTTCAAAAACCTTATACATAATTTCAAAATTCATCTCGCATGATTTTAAAACATTTTTATAAATATACTTACCTAGTACACCTACTTTATGATTTCAAAAGTATTATATATAAGGTTTCAAAAACATTGAACACATTTTTTTAAGAACTCCATGCATAGTTTTCAAAAATATTTTCCTCATACATTGACTTAGCCTTCAAATACCGCTTCATATGTCGCCTTGACATAGCTAGCATCTCAACTTCATAAGCATTTTACTTCATGTTTTGATTTAAGCACGTCCAATGCAAGGTTTCAAAACAGGTTTCAACACACCTTCAACTTCTAAAATCCATATGGGATCTTTTTATCTTCACATCTATACCCTTGTGGATGATTATCATTCAAATCAGAGTCCTTGATTAGATTCCTTATGTACCTAAATTCGAACATTTCGGTTCCTTATAATCGAAATCGAATTTTCTTTTAAAAATCTTTCTATCTTTATAGTTAGATTCTTGATAATGTTTAAAGTACCAAATGAAATCCACGAGATGGATTCCTAGTGTGCTTTAAATACATGCGCTCTGTTAGCAAAACAAATTAACAAATTAAAGATCTAGATCAAACAATCTTTGTGGTTATATGACTATGTGTTTATGCATCTTGTGTTTTCTGTTATGCATTTTGGGTTTTTGTATACTCTGGATATTCGTTATCCAAATCCTCGTAGAATTTTTCATATCTTCATATGAGGGATTCGTAGTAGGATATTCAAAAAGGTACTACCTTAATTCCTTAATGGGCTTCTATGTAATAGTTAAGACCCTTGGATTATATAGTACCACTCCATGATTCAAAAGAGGCCCTTTTAGTGGTCTAGTCAAAAAGATTGATTCAAAAATCTGGTTAAGAATGACATGTGATGATATAAGCTGAAAAGACTCCTTGGTTGTCTATTAAAATCATTTATTGATTTAATAAAAGGGACCCTATGGTGGCCTAGTCACACTCATCACAGGTTTGTTCATTGGTTTTCCTCTACACATTATAAAATAGACTGTGTGAACTATACAAGGAATTGTCTAATTATGGACGCGTACATAATTATGAGATTCAGTGCACGGTAACCATAGTAAGATTTATTATGTGTAAGAACCGATAGTGACAACAATAACAAAATGAGAACGATGTAATGGAGGTACGGTGGACGCACCAATGACGCTTCATATACTTGTATATAAGTATCCCTCTTACATTGCAAGCATGATGTTATTAAAGTTACTAGAAGTTCAGAACCCTAACCAATGTTGTTCGATCTTTTCAACTTCATGTTTTAAACTCTCACAAGTTTCCTCTAAATAAAATTTCGGGACGAAATTTCCTAAAGTAGGGGAGACTGTAACACATGTGCCTCCACGGCCATCAAACAAATACTGTATCAATGAAATATTGTATTTCATACTTGGGACATGTACAAATATGTGTACCCTTTTTCACATTATCAATTCTTGTTCGATTTCAAGCTTTAAATCGCTTTCTAGAAGGTTATACGCGCACTGATGCGTAAATATAACCCGTTTAATGCAACGAACGATCCGGAATAGTGAAATAGGCTTAACATACCTTAAACAACCTTTACATAACCTAGAAATAAGTTTTGAAGGCTTTGGTATGTCAAAAACAAGTTAATTCACTTACAGGGACTAAACTTGACAAACTACGAAAGTATGCCAATTTGAGTTGTAACGAACATTCTGGAACATGACCATAAGTTAAACATACCATAAATATCCTTTACATAGCTTACAAATAGGCTTTGAGGGGTTCGGTATGCTAAAATAAACTTTTGGGTCATTCAGGGACTAAAAGCGTCAAAAAGTGCACAAGTTTGCATTTTCGCGCATAACTTACGTTCTGAATACCTCCGGACATCCAAAAATTTATGTAAGCACTAAAATACTTTATTTTAGTGTTTGGCATGAGAAAAATCCATTTGTCGCGCAATTTAGATCGTTTCTCGCGCTTATGCGCATTCCGTCGTAATTAACCGAACATCGCGATCGTACGACCAAACGAACTGACATCCGGCATATTTTTGAGCATGTTTCATGCCCACAATGTTTAGGCACCCTTGTGGAGCCTTGAAAATGATTTAACGAGCCTTAAACACGTCAGAAATGGCCTGGATACGCAACGGGGACTAAAAGATAAACATTTGAAGGTGTTTGCTGATCAGGGGGACCCTAGCGCGACGCCTAGCCCCCTTGGCGTCACGCTAGGCCTCTTCTGATCAGCAAAGGTCATTTTAATCACAAGTTAACATCCCCTAACACCCTCCAAAGGTCAAGTGCCACATGTTAATCTCTTATGGTGGCCAAATTCAGTAACCACAACATTCCAACAAGTGTAGAGATGTGATCATTCCCTCTTCTCCAAGAAATGATCCTAACGGTGAACCGAAAACTATAAATACCCACATACACGAACTTCATTTCTCACTAGAATCTGATCAATTGTGCTCTAAGTTGAAACCTTTGTTTCATACTTGAGCTATTTTGATCTAGATTAGCATTCGGGGACCCTTCGTAAGTGTTCCTTCGTTCTTTTATTGCTTTTCGAGTCCGAAAGTCAAACTTTGTTTGACTTTCTGCATTGACCAGTTTATGGTCGATGCGAACTTCGTTTGAACTTCATAACATGAGCGTAATCACGATGGTTATAGTCCCTAGTGACTATACCTACTGATTACCACGTTATCTAGGCTCAGTGACGAGCCGTAGTTTCGGTCAGAATACGTATTCTTGCGTATTTTGTAACCAAACTACTTATGGGTATCAAAACCGTTTGTTTTGATACCAAACCTGTTTTCTAAACTTAGTTAAGCATGTTTTAGCATGCTTAGCTCGTCACTTTTAGTTTAGTGCTTATATAGGGACGTAAGGTAAGCGATCTAAACAATCACTTATACTTTCGAACCCGACCCATTTGGTCGATCATTAGGATCCGACCAAACACTTTAGATGACCATAGTATATAGGGAATAACCTTCCGAGGTTATACCTTATGGTCGCTTCGTTTAGGTAGTTGTATGATAGGTAGTTTATATGCCTTAGGTAAATTACCAAAATGCCCTTTGATGCCAAAATTCATTTTAAACATATGTAACATAACTTTTGACATCTAAACTGATTTGACAACAATATTAGACATGTTAAGGCATATGTTACTTGTCATAGGACTAGTTAGGCGGTCCAAACGCGTTTCACGCGAGCGGCGCGTTAAAGCAGCATAAGCTACCTAAACGAGTCGTAATGGGTCGTAAGCACTTATGTTAGGTTTCATTTAGTATGTAGGATTTGTTAAACCATATTACACGAGTCTCCATACTCGTCTAGTTTACGAACCCGCATTCTATCCGATCTTCTGATTTAGGTCCGGTATATTAACATAGTTACCTATATTAGGTGCCGTTTGATTCCGTGATCTCTAGCATTGCTTGGTGGTTATCTTAGGACTTCTGAGCAATCTCAAGTGAGTACATAGACCCCTCTTTTACTGTTTTCCAAACATTTTGGGGTGGAACACATGTGCCTACTTGTTACTTTCGTGCTTTCCATGGTTTCACATCAGATACTTGCAATGTTCATTAGTACATTTATAGTACATGATTTCATTGTCTTACATTACATTTTATGCTATGTATGTCCATTTAGTTCATATTTAGTACATCGTTTCACATCACATCTCATGCTATGTATGTTCATTTGTTGCATACTTAGTACAGTTGTTTTCATCACATGCTTACATTTTGATATGATATTTGGATTGTTTTGATGGATCAATATACATTCATTAACACCGATCACGCCGTTCGTTAGTAGGTAGTGGTACCATAGGAATTGACAACTCCCGTTCCGGACATCCTGGGTAGGTGGGGATGAAAGGAATGACCGAATTCGATACACATAAGCACAGATAATCCTTAAATTTGTTTAAGGGTTTATCGCCACAGTCTCAATGCTTGGATGTATGCATTCTCACAATACCGCATAGATATTTGTATCAGTATAGCATGCATATCCACAAAGCATAGCTTTGATTTAAACCATGTTTTACTTCAATACTTTGTTTTTGTGCATATGGTTTAGTTGATATATTTCACTAGCCATACAGATCATTTTGGTTACACATTACATGATTTACATTTGACACATAAACATTATTGACATTGGTTACACGTTACATGATTTACATTTGACACATAAACATTATTGACATTGGTTACACATTACATGATTTACATTAGACACATAAACATTATTGACATTGGTTACACATTACATGATTTACATATTGACATAAATATTTTGACATATTATTCAATACGTTTGGCAATTAGTTTAAACATAGACATCTTACATTGGTGGTTTGTTTGGGTAAGTGATTTGAGTAACGAGGCGTGTGTAATATGATACAAGCATGGTGGATACATCGCTGGTACTTCCTATATATAAGTGATTGTATGGTATTACATATCGTAGCATTATTTGAAGCATTTCAATTTGGACATATAACATTTTATACAAATAACATACTTTTCACAATACATTGTTTTACAAACAACTTAAATTATACAAACTCATTTTATATGGTTATTCATTTAAACATACCTTATTCTCTTATTTATACATATCATCTGATCTTATCGTTTTTCAAAAGATTTACAAGACAAATCAAATTACAAGGTTCATGACTAAAAATTTTCTTAAACAATAAGTCATGAATCCTATTTTCATAAACCTATGTATCTCATAGGCATTTTTATGCTGACGTACCTATTTTCACATGTGTTTCAGGATATGATGCATAGGATTTGTCAAGATACACTTAGGCGGACTTGGGCCTTAGCGACAATAAAAGATGCAAGACTAGTTATTTATGTTATGTTTCTTTGGTTGTCAAGACATTGTAACTATTTTAATCAATAAAACAATATTTCAATTTCCATGTATTATGAAACAATGATTCTGTTACAACACTCCCCGACGTTATCCGCCACGTTTTGTTGTTCTACGTGGTCGGGGTGTGACAGTTGGTTTGGCCCTTGTTCATGTAACTCGAAACCTAGCCCGGTATATCCCATTTTATTTTTACACCACTGTGAACTGTACGCCTTTTTTACTCTCTGATCGAGGTTCTCGGCATTGAAAAATCTTCGTAAAGTGTAGGATCGTTCTGTGACCCAAACGAGTCTATCAGAAGAGTTCTCGGTCTAAACAGAGGCGGAATTCATTGTTTAGACTTTGTAAACAGCTTGATTCACTTCTAATTGTCTTGTTTATTGATATAACACGTTTACAGATCAGTAGACACGTCGGCAACACTTCGGTACCGGAAACATGAACGTTACAAATGATTTCGCACTAAGGGTATTTATAGTGCTTGTGATTTCGTACGAAATAGACATTAGGAAATTTCGTGCGAAATTAACCCTTCATACTCAAACCCTAATTTCTCGTACAACGTGCCCTGATCTAACAATTCTAGTACAAGACTCGATACAAGACGAAGTCGACAGACGTATGCACCAACAGACTCCCCCTCGGATGTTGACGAAGTCTTCGGTGTCGAGTCTTCACAATCTTCAGTCTTTATCAGTCTTTGGGTTTCTCCATTCTTCCTTCATTCTCTTCTATCTATCTTCTCTAATATCAGCCCCAACAGATAACCTCCCCTTAGATGTTAATCTTCAGAATCTGGAGCTGGCTCTATTCATCTACATTCCTAACAAACTCCTCATTACAAGCAGACTCCCCCTCAAGTTGTGCTGGGATCGTAGTCTGGCTTTTACAGGTTTTGCAGTTTTAACAAGCTAATGCTCAGGATCGAGAACCTGGCCAACCTGCACATCCTCTACCCAAAACATAAGTTTTCACAAATTTAAAATTTTAACAAATTTTAATTCTCTATTCACCACTTGTAAAAATACAATCAGTCAAAACAATGATTTTACACTGTTAATCTTTGATGACCATTTATATGAAAATCATTTTTCTTTTTCAAAACAATATCACCCAAACCATTTGTTCATCATGCTCTGCACTTGGAATTTTGAAAATTAGCTTTTCAACATAAGTTGAATTTTCAAAATTTTATGCTAAAACAACTTGTAGGAACAAAATTGAAATTCAATAAAGAAATATATACAAACAATATTTTTGTGAGTTTGTGTAAGAGTATCATATCTGTTTATGACAAGTCACTAGTACCGTTGAGCTTAGTTACACATTAAGAATTAAACAATTCACTTAGATTGTCGATATACTGATCCACTTAAAATTTCACACAAATTTCAACTGATTCAGGATACGAATTATGTGTTTTAAGAACTTAAACTTATTCATGTGTCCCACCTCTTGAATACTCCCATATCCAGATCCCAATATTCAGTCTTACAGGTGAGTATACCTAGATGATATCTGTAATGGGTGAATTGCGAAACCTTGAGAGCTCATTTTTCTTTTACAGAGTTGAAGGTTCGACTTTGGTGTGTCCCCCTTAGGGATCTTCTTTACAACAGCACATGATTTAATCTTTTCGATTATTTATCATTTTTTATGCTGAGGGGGGGGGGGCTTTTATTTCAAGCAGCTGTAAAGTATTATACGGGGACTAGGCCATTGCTTCTGCATTCTCAGAAGTCCCGGGATAATACCCGAGATATCACTGAGTATAAAGACCTAGCATCTTAGAAAGAGGGATCTTTCAAACAAGATTTCGGGGGTTACCCATATATCCAAGTAGTGTTCCCCACAAATCAAGTAAGTTATGATTTTTATGTTTATATCTCGAAAAAGTCTACTAAATGTGTAAAAACCTATCTGCATATCATCAGTGAGACTATTTAATGCTATTTAACCATTACATTTCTTTAGCATATTGTAACTGTCTACTGATGTACTATCATTTCCTCTTTTTCACAACAAAACTCATTTTTGATTTTATCATGTTTTTTACATTTTCAAGTTTTTCTAATGTTTTTGGATTTTCAAAGAAAATTTGAAAACAAAATGTACAAATAAAGTGACAACATGATTTGAATTGCTTCAAATCGCCATCCACTTGGCATAAACAATCAGGACTCCCCCTGACAACAAACTATTTTCCCATTATGATTTCTAAACACTTAAGTTTGTTTTAATCAAATGGTTTTTCCAGAAAATAAGTTTTGTTGATTTTACCACTTGTAGGAATGGGGATTCATCATATTGTTCGACAAATACCACATGTATGAAAGTTAAATCAAGTTCAACTTAATGACCTTTATTAACCACTTGTAAGATCAGGAACCACTTGTAGGTTCTCATCATTCAAATCACTTGTAAGTATATAACAATTTCAAAAATTACCACCTGTAGATCAAACATGTATGTCGAAATATCATCTCTGTGAATTTCTCAAGAAAAATGCCAATTCCTGCTCCGCTTTTACCAACCTGGGAGCTCCAGCAAGTCAGTTTTTCAATCAAAAAATATATCCACCCAAGCTTGACCAGCCTTGGGTGTTTTTTATTCTCTATCCCAACTTCCTTTTGATCTATAAAACTCTTTTGCACCCTTTACCTTCCCATCTACCATTTTCTCAAAAATATGTTTGACTTTCTCATTGAAAGCCTTTTCAGCATCAAATTCTCCTTTACCAGCAAAGAATTTATCTGAAATTTCAACCTTACCAACTTTCAATTTCAAACTTTCTTTTGACAAAGGTGGAAAGTTTTCATCGTTCAACTCTGGAACGGAATTCTCATTCTTCTTCTCAACAGATGACTCCTCTGATTTTATGGAATCAGATTCATTGTCAGAACTACTCTCAGATTTAACAACCCATCTTTGTTTGTTCAAATCAACTTTTCGTTTGTAAAAACGTTTTGAAACATCACCAGTTTCGAAATTCGAATTTTTAAACTCATTAGATTTTTCAATTGGTTGTCTCCTTTTATCAACACATTTATCTTTTAATTTTGAGTTCAAAGAAACTCCCTGTTTTGTGTTGTTGAACTGTTGGCAATTCCAAGCAATGTGTCCAACTTTTTGACATTTGAAACATGTTCTTCTGTCAATTCTTGGTACAGATTTCTTAAAATTTTTCTTTCTTTCAGCAAGAAACTCTTGATTTGATTGTCTCCAGAATGGTTTCTTCTGTTCTTCTTCATAACTTGAACCTGAAACAAATTTAGTTTTTGAATGATAAGTTTTCTCATTTTTATAATTTTCAGGTGGAATAAAACCCAATCCCATCTTTTTGAAAATACCATTATGGTTTAGTTTCTTTCGATAACCCGAACCAAAACTGTAACCTTTTTCTTCTTCAATCTTTGTTGAACTCTTGAAGTGTACTTTTTAGGTTTTTCAGAAAGATTTAAATCTTTTATTTCAGAAATATTAATTTCTATCAATTTGAAAACCTGTTTAATCATTTCAGTTTTGACACTTCTTATTGGAAATTCCTCATCAGAATATAATTTGTCTGAATCATTCAAAGTATATGCCACTTTGATTGGTCCGTCATTCAAATTAGATTTTGATAACAGGAATTCTTTATTGTAAACCCGTTTGACTAACGAACTCGGACTCTTGTCTGACGAACTCGGACTCTTGTCTGATGAACTCGAACTTTCATATTTAGACTCCGACTTTGACTCTTCATCCAAATCCAACACCTGATCGACCACTTTCTTTAACAATTTAGACTCATGATCAGTGTCAGACGCTGTGAATGTGACATCAATGTTGTCTGGTAACTCATCAATGGTTTCAGACTTTAACTTGATGTTGAGTGCCTTATTTAAACGTTCCTCATTTGGCTTTCTGGGAGAATAACTATTCCAAATTGGAGGCGGACACCTATTATACTTGACACTCTGTTTCTTACCAGTATCTGTATCTTTGGTCTTTTTATCTTGAAAAGCTTCGAGACCTGCAACAGTAAGATAAACACGATCAATCAAAAAATAACATGTTGTATAACTCAACAACAATCTTTTGATTCTTTCACTCTCAATCTTTTCGTGTTCCAAATCCTGTTTTAGCTTTGCACAATCCTCAATATACACATTGATGACTTTATGCTTTGTCATTAAAGTTGAACTCATCATTGTCATAGCAGCATCAACTTCTAAATTTGTCTTGTTCAGACCATCAACTGTTCTGTTCAGAACATCGTATGATTCTTTCACATACTTCACATCAGACAGCAAATTCTCTTTCATCTCTTGCAGTTCACAAATCTTCTTGTCTTTCTCCTTACAATCTTTGCACGATTCCAGACATTTCAGACAAGGTTTAATGACTTCAACTATCTTTTCAACCTCGAAAATCTTTTCAACTTCAACAATTTTTTCTACCTCGACGAATTTCTCAACTTCGATGAGTTTCTCAACTTCGACTATTTTTTCAACCTCAACAATTTTCTCTACCACTTTTTCAATCCCTTGTTCAACATTTGCTTTTTCAGCTTCCATCTTTGCCTTTTCATCAGTCATTCTTATTGCTTCTAATTCTCTCTTTAATCTGGCAATCTTCTTCTCATTCAACATTTCAACTTATCTGCAAAAAACAAATTCAAACTATCAGGATCTATACCTTTTCTAGCTTTATTAAGATATTCTTCTTCATCATCGGTATCAATATCACTTCCTAAATCTGGAAAAAATCGGTATTCTTTTCGGACTAGATTTGACTTCATCTTCTTCCAGAATTCTAGCAACAAGACCAGAACCAGGTGGAATGTATTTATCCCAACTAAATCCCTCTGCAACCTTTTCATCGTCTTGGTCAATTATACCATAACAAGTTTTCTCTTTTTCTTCTATGGCACGGGCATGTGCAGTTTGTGGTTGTTGAGCAATCTGATGGAAAATTGACTTTTGGTAATAATTGTTCTTTCTAGACTGATCCTGTCTTCCATCTGCTTCTTCGTTTTTGCACTCATGCTTAAAATGACCTTTTTCACGACAACGGAAACATGTAACCTTTGATTTGTCAAACCGTATTGGAGATTTAGACAGTTCATTCAAATCATATCTACCAGTGATTTGTTGAAACTTTTCTGCCCTTCGAACAGCACTAGCTAAACACCACTTGACGTCCATCAACTCAAGTTCTTCAGCATCAATCTGGTCATAATCCTCTTTGGTAAGCATCGGATTTCCAATTCTGCCAGCAACAAAACTCTCATATGATTCCAACATAGCAACGAGTGATGCCATGTGTTGCTTTGCTATCTCCGGAGACAGATTTTGACCATTTTGAATGTTCAAGGTAACATTGCACTGCAGATTTGTAGAATTCTGTCGTTGAGGACTTGGTGTTGTAACATTTGGATCAAAACTTGAATACGAAGATGAAAATCCACCACTTTGAGTCACAGCACTACCCTTTGTTCCAGATGAACTATCAGCACTGAAACCAGTTTGAATTTTTGGGCTTGGAGTAACTTCAAATTTGTTTCCTCTATAGTATAGACTGACATCTTGTTGAGCATTTGGATTCTTCATGATTGCCGTTTTTTGGATATCCAACTCATGCTCTTCAATCTTCTGAATAAACTGTGCCAGATTCATATTTTCAGATTTTCTCATGTGTTTAAGAATCAACAAATAAGTTCCCCATTTCTGCTGTGGTAATGCATCAGCAAGTTTATCAACCCATTCATCGTCGTATTTCTTTATGTACAACCTTCCCATTTCCAAAACCAGATGACAATATCTATCAATGGTCATTTTTGTCGTTTCATGGTCAAAAGCTACAAACATGTCAAATGATTTCTTCAATAATGCCTTTTTGTTCTTGATCATATCTGCACTTCCTTTAAACTTTTGAATCAATGCCGTCCAAATTGATCTAGCAGCACCCTCATGTTGGAGCAAAACAAAGATATCTTCTTTAATAGCTTGTTGAAGAATACTGATCATCATTTTTTTCACTTGTATATTTCAATTTATCACTTTCTGAAAAGTCACAAAGTGCTTTTTCAAGCCCAAGTTCATTTTTCGGTTTCTCGTAATCTTTCTCAAATGAACACCATGCGTCAAACTTATAAGCTTGCACCCAGTTCTCAAACCGATTCTGCCATCCTTTAAAATCTTCAATGTACATGAGCTTTGGCGGTTTCTGGTAAGTTCCTGTCTCATTCTCATTGTACAATGTTTCGGCAGCTGTAACTGGTGTAATTGGTGTAGCAAACGCATTGTAGAATTCCTCTTCTATGTTTTGAAAATCTGTTTTACAAATTCACAAAATTCAAACAATATGTAAGTTCACACGAAATGACTCACTGAAACGAAATCAGTTTGATGCGAAATAGCCGTTCAAACGAAATAAGCTTTCACACGAAATAACAATTTCAAACGAAATAGTACCAACTCAAACGAAATACCCTGATTTCATGTGAAATGAATAATTTCGTACGAAATAACAAGCTAATTTCGTGCGAAATAGCAAATCAGAAGTAATTTCGTGCGAAATACACCAAATACAATAATTTCGTGCGAAATTAAATGTACTTTCAAGCGAAATAGCAATTTCAAGCGAAATCAATTGCCTATTTCGTGCGAAATACTGCTGACATCATCATGACTGATCTGCTTTTCAAGCGAAATTACAAATTTTAATAGTTTTAGATCAAATTAAGGTCCAATTCTTTCAAGGATTCATTAAAACAATGTTTCGCTTATTATATGTGAAATTCAAGTCATTTTGACCGTAAAATTATATTTAATTTTGAAAAGAAGGTGTAAAATCAGATTTTTAAGCTGAATTGGTAAGAACTCTTCCTCCTGAGCTCTGATACCACATGTAGGACCGTTCTGTGACCCAAACGAGTCTATCAGAAGAGTTCTCGGTCTAAACAGAGGCGGAATTCATTGTTTAGACTTTGTAAACAGCTTGATTCACTTCTAATTGTCTTGTTTTATTGATATAACACGTTTACAGATCAGTAGACACTTCGGCAGCACTTCGGTACCGGAAACATGAACGTTACAAATGATTTCACATTAAGGGTATTTATAGTGGTTGTGATTTCATACAAAATAGACATTAGGTAATTTCGTGCGAAATAGCAGATTGCTATTTCGTGCGAAATTAGCCTATTGTTAATTTTGTGCGAAATTAGCCTATTGTTAATTTCGTGCGAAATTAGCCTATTGTTAATTTCGTGCGAAATTAACCTTTCATACTCAAACCCTAATTTCTCGTACAACGTGCCCTGATCTAACAATTCTAGTACAAGACTCGATACAAGACAAAGTCGACAGACGTATGCACCAACATAAAGTAAACCACATGTGTATATGTTGACATGTAATAGATATACAGTCAAGAAAATCAAGAGCAATGGTGATATATACGTGGTTTAGACACCAAAAAATAAACACTCAAAAAATGGCTACAATTTAATGAATGTGTTTAGTGACGGCATCAGATTCCTAATTGATGGAGAAAGGTCTGGTGGCAAGAAAAGCTGCTTCCAGGAGGTTGTCAAGTGTTTTCGCTCGACGATTCCATTCTTGGGTGGTTGGTTTGGCCCTTGTTCATGTAACTCGAATCCTAGCCCGGTATATCCCATTTTAATTTTACACCATTGTTAACCTTACGCCTTTTTTACTCTCTAATCGAGGTTCTCGGCATTGAAAAATATTTGTAAACTAAATCACACGTGTATATGTTGACATTTAAGAGATATACAGTGAAGAAAATCAAGAGCAATGGTGATATATATGCGGATTAGACACCAAAAAATAAACACTCCAAAAATGGCTACAATTTAAGGAATGTGTTTAGTGATGGCATCAGAATCCTAACTGATGGAGAAAGATCTGGTGGCAAGAAAAGCTGCTTTCAGGAGGTTGTTAAGTGTTTTTGCTCGACGATTCCCTTCTTGGGTGGTTGGTTTGGCCCTTGTTCATGTAACTCGAATCCTAGCCCGGTATATCCCATTTTCATTTTACACCATTGTGAACCTTACGCCTTTTTTACTCTCTAATCGAGGTTCTCGGCATTGAAAAATCTTCGTAAACTAAATCACACGTGTATATGTTGACATTTAAGAGATATACAGATAAGAAAATCAAGAGCAATGGTGATATATATGCGGATTAGACACCAAAAAATAAACACTCAAAAGTTGGCTACATTTTAAGGAATGAGTTTAGCGACGGCATCAGATTCCTAATTGATGGAGAAAGGTCTTGTGGCAAGAAAAGCTGCGTCCAGGAGGTTGTCAAGTGTTTTCGCTAGACGATTCCATTCTTGGGTGGTTGGTTTGGCCCTTGTTCCTATAACTAGAATCCTAACCCGGTATATCCCATTTTAGTTTTACACCATTGTGAACCTTAAGCGTTTTTTACTCTCTGATCTAGGTTCTCGGCATGGAAAAATCTTCGTAAACTAAATCACACGTGTATATGTTTACATTTAAGAGATATACAGTCAAGAAAACCAAGAGCAATGGTGATATATATGCGGATTAGATATCAAAAAATAAACACTCAAAAAATGGCTTCAATTTAAGGAATGTGTTTAGTGACGGCATTAGATTCCTAATTCATGAAGAAAGGTCTGGTGGCAAGAAAATATGCTTCCAGGGGGTTGTCAAGTGTTTTCGCTCGACGATTCCATTCTTGGGTGGTTGGTTTGGCCCTTGTTCTTGTAACTCGAATCCTAGCCCGGTATATCCCATTTTAGTTTTAAACCATTGTGAACCTTACGCCTTTTTTACTCTCTGATCGAGGTTCTCGGCATTGAAAAATGTTCGTAAACTAAATCAGACGTGTATATGTTGACATTTAAAAGATATATAGTAAAGAAAATCAAGAGCAATGGTGATATATATGTGGATTCGACACCAAAAAATACACACTCAAAAAATGGCTACAATTTAAGGAATGTGTTTAGTGACGGCATCAGATTCCTAATTGATGGAGAAAGGTCTGGTGGCAAGAAAAGCTGCTTCCAGAAGGTTGTCAAGTGTTTTCGCTCGACGATTCCATTCTTGGGTGGTTGGTTTGCCCTTGTTCATGTAACTCGAATCCTAGCCCGGTATATCCCATTTTAGTTTTACACCATTGTGAACCTTGCGCCATTTTTACTCTCTGATCGAGGTTCTCGGCATTGAAAAATCTTCGTAAACTAAATCAGACGTGTATATGTTAATATTCAAAAGATATACCGTCAAGTAAATCAAAAGCAATGGTGATATGTATACGGATTAGACACCAAAAAATACACACTCAAAAAATGGCTACAATTTAAGGAATGTGTTTAGTGACGGCATCAGATTCCTAATTGATGGAGAAAGGTCTGGTGGCAAGAAAAGCTGCTCCCAGGTGGTTGTCAAGTTTTTTCGCTCGACGATTCCATTCTTGGGTGGTTGGTTTGACCCTTGTTCATGTAACTCGAATCCTAGCGCAGTATATCCCATTTTAGTTTTACACCATTATGAACCTTACGCCTTTTTTACTCTCTGAACGAGGTTCTCGGCAATTAAAAATCTTCGTAAACTAAATCACACGTGTATATGTTGACATTCAAAATATATACAGTCAAGAAAATCAAGAGCAATGGTGATATGCATGCGGATTGGACTCCAAAAAATAAACACTCAAAAAATGGCTACAATTTAGAGAATGTGTTTAGTGACGGCATCAGATTCCTAATTGATGGAGACAATTCTTTTTGCAAGAAAAGCTGCTTCCAGGAGGTTGTCAAGTGTTATCGCTCGACGATTCCATTCTTGGGTGGTTGGTTTTGGCCATTGTTCATGTAACGCGAATCCTAGCCTGGTATATCCCATTTTAGTTTTACACCATTGTGAACCTTACGCCTCTTTTACTCTCTGATCGAGGTTCTCGTTATTGAAAAATCTTCGTAAAATAAATCACACGTGTATATGTTGACATTTAAGAGATATATAGTCAAAAAAATAAAGAGCAATGGTGATATATATGCGGATTAGACCCCAAAAAATAAACACTCAAAAAATGGATACAATTTAAGAAATGTGTTTGTGACGGCATCAGATTCCAAATTGATGGAGAAAGGTCTGGTGGGAAAGAAAAGCTGCTTCCAGGAGGTTGGTTGTCACACCCCTAAATTACCACCTAGGGCATGTCCCTAATGGAGGTGCAACGATCCAACAAAGAGCCACCAATCATATCAAACACAAGTAATAATGTATTGAAATACTCAATTGAAAGAAATGTATTGTTTGTAGATTAAACCAAAACCAAAGTATTAAGCGGAAGCATAAATGTATAAGTGTGTAAATGTATCAAAACCAAATCAATGTAATTGTTTATCATGACCACAACCACTCCAGCAGCATCAGACGGCAAGTTCCCAAGTTCCTTCAATGATTACCTACAAGCATGTAAACAAGTGTGTCAGACTACGCTGGTGAGTTCAAGGTTTTGTTAACGTGTTTTGTTACCAGATATCTGTTAAGCCAATTCAACGTTGTGATATGATGCTGTTTATGACTTGTTGAGATACCCTAGGGAGTGTGCCCATATGTATCCGGGAAGTGTGTCCCTTAATAACCTGGAAGTGTGTCCAGTCCCCAATGCCCCTAACCAAGCATTGGTAATGATGCCCAGATAATTAGTTCGCGCCCGTCCTTACGGCCCGGTGCGAGGTATCAAACCTAATAGCGCTATCAACTAATTACCCCATTGCCCTTCAGGCAATCCGATAATGATAGATTCCATGTTCAATAACCAAAACCCAATTTAACTGTTTACCCAAGATTCCCTTCCAAATGTTTACTAGTTGTCCCAAACCACCGGGACGCATGCTTGAGAAATGCAGTGAACTCACCTTTGGTTTGCTCGGTTTGTTACATTACCCATCCATGTTAGCCAACCAACCCTACCGTGGTTACCAAAATAGTCAGCTTGTATGTACATAGATCACGTATTCCACATTCATGTTGTGTACAAGAAACACTCCTATAACACATGTCATAATAGATAGCATAGCAGCCCATTCTCATCAAGTAACGTCTTAGCACGCATTCAAGTCTCATATAAATTTGTACCGAGCTTCTAATATGATCATCAACGATAATCAGTTTCCTATGCATTAACTCACATTCTAAGCACTTATATCAAGCGAGTGTCGTACAAGCATTACCACACACAGTTCATATGTCACAACAATACATAAGCACTAATAGCATCCCTCGTGTTCGTGCAGCCCACTCGAGCTTATTAATTCAGGTGCGGTTCTAACAGTTTAAGACCAGATCATTTAATCCACTTCTAGGTCACAACATACAGCTCACCAATGCACTATAATATTTCTTTGGTTTACGTTGGCTTTACACATCATAATTAATAATCAAACAAACAATACACATATCCCTAATACTAGTTGTTTAATAGCAAAACAGTGATTGGACACATCCAACTCAGTTTACGGACAAAACTCTCATCATACAATGATATTATATTAACAAGCAACATTCCACATACTCTTATCATTGGTTAACTCATGTGCACTTAAATGACAATTTGGCCCAACCACAGCCGGCCCAATCATACCAAGACAGCCCAAGTACTATGTGATTAACAATTTTACGCAGTCCAATTCAACGTATAGATTCTTGTGTAACCATTACAATAACCTATCCAATTACCGACTTCCTGCTCATGTTTCAATAACAAATATTTTCAAATCAATGCATGTGAAACTATAGCAAAAGTCTGTCAGCCATTACTTGAGTGGTCCAATCAAAACAAAGGGTCCAATTACAATTTTATAACTCACAGTTGTGAGGTCCAATGGTGAGTTAAATGTATTAGATTGATGTCGGCCATTACTTGAATTGTTTTGATCAATCAAATCGGATTATATATTAACATCATACTATCAACCATTCTTTATCACATACCACAACAACTAATTCAAATCACATATTCGATTACACCTATATGATTCATAGCATCACTTTACGTCTTCTTAATACACACCTAATTATTCCTGTTCGTCAATATCACACATGACCATATTATTAATATAGATTCCGTAACATGCCTCACAACCATACATAAATCGTCTACAATTCTAGGCATCGATGATCATGTAAACAATTAACATATTAGTGATAACCTAAAACATAATCGGTAATCAAGTCACAAATAAGAACAGTTAAGCATGCGATACAAAAAGATTTGGTTCTATACATGAAGAGATCATACTAACCAAGAGTTAAGATATAATGAATCCTTCACGAGGGGGGTATCTACTGCCTTCGAGATCCAAGAAAGGAGAAGTAGGGTTTGGATGATGATCAGAATGTTCACGTACGAAAATTTAAATAGTGATACAACTAAAACAAGTGGGCCGATTAAATAAAACACAAAGAAAGGTAGCTGGGCCAGGTTAAATCATTTGGGCCGACATGTTGTGAAATTGCAAATTAGTATAACGTAGCCCGATACGTGCGCGGCTCAAACAAACGCCATGTTAATTAACCAAGTTAACAAATGTTCAGACTTAATGGAGTTAAGATCACAAAAGTGCACGTCACTGACCTTGAAAGTTCGGATTGTCACATCATCCCCAACTTGAAAGAAATTTCGTCCAGAAATTTGATAAGTAAACCAAAACCAACACGAAGCGACAAAGTGTTAGATTAGGATGACTGTGGATTTTCCTCGGGTGCCACATCATCCCCAACTTGAAAGGGATTTCGTCCCGAAATTCGCTAATAATATCAAAAGTTGATCCCATCTTTTGAACAATTGGGGATAACAGAGCTTCACCTGATCTTTGCGTTCTCACAGGAACTTCGGTCCACGTCTTGAGTTCCAACAGACTATCACGATTGAAATTCGACTGTGTTAGCAGTGGGTTTCTCAACAAGGGTATCACAAGTGTTGCGTCAACCAGACGCTTCATTAGGTTCGAGACATAAAGGACATCGTGTACGTTATCTAATTCGTCAGGTAGCTCGAGTTTGCAGGCTACGCTACCGATTCTTCCCAGACCGTTGAATGGTCCATCGTGACGTTAATTAAGCTTGCCATGCTTCCCCAGCATCCCAATCCCTCCCAGGGTAAGGCTTTCAACACGATACGATCGCCTACGGCGATCATCCAGCGTTTTGTCAAGTTATAAGCTTTCCTGATGGTCACGCATGGCAGCCAATCGACCCCCGATCCAAACAACCTTTCCAAGAGTTTCGAGTACCAGTCCTCATCTCAGTCTAACAAGAAGGTTGGCATTATTGTCTATGTAATGCCTCAACAGAGTTGTTTGGTTACCAAGATGATAACTGCCGTAGTAGTACTCAACCACAAGTAAAAGTCCTTCCAATGTGCACCCAAGTCAGTCTCCACATGCTCGCAGCATGTCTTCGAGTGCCTGGAGAGCTTGTTTTCTCTGATCATTGCCCAACGGCGATAAGTAATGCTCTGGTCCTGACGTGAGCCAAGGGTGTTGTATTGCCCGACATAAATCATGCATAGATCCAGTTCAGAAGTAACAGGAGTTGGCACCTCATGCCTAAAAGCCGCCTCTCTCAGAGGGACGTTCACAACTGTGAAGACTTGTCAGTTTTCTTAATTGCAAGAAAGTGTGTTGGTTGCGTGGGACAATCATCGATCACCCAGGTGATATTGTTTCCGTTTCGAGATGTAGGTAGACTAGCGACAAAATCCATGGTAGTCTGTTCTCATTTTCCCTATGGGCATTGCCGGTTGCTGATACTCCACCTTGACCTTCCCACAAGTCAAACGTTGTACACATACTTCGCTAGGTGGGCCTCCATGCCCGATCAACAATGCAAGATCTATAGGTCGTAATATCTCTCATCAAAACCCAGACGACTAGAATGTCGAGGGTGGGATGTTTTGCTCAACACAAATTCCCTACGTTTACCATATGATGGGATCCATATTCGTTCCATGAAGTAGCGAACATCGTCCGATTTGCCATCAGTTGCTCCTCCATGCCCCGCATGGACCCAACTTGTCAATTCTCTTCCTTTAGTGCTTCGATGTGAACTGGGCGAATCTGATCGGGTAGGCTAGAGTCGATAGTGAGTTGTAAGCTCAACGCGTTTAGGTTCCATAGTCGTGTTCGCTCGAGAGTTTCATCCAGCGATACCATCGCATAATTAGCTCTCTCAAAACAAGGTACACAGGGGGGCCTTGTGATCGGTCTAAATGGTGCAATTGGTACCTTCCAAGTAATGCCTCCAACTTAAATCCAAAGACCACGGTTTCCATCGTAGGTTGCGATTCGTGCAACTCTTCTTGTAATTCCACTACGTAAGCCATCACTTTCTCATGTTGTATCGGCGTGTAACTGAGAATCTGATTCGAATCATCATAGTATACCACCAGATCACATGTACCCTCGGGTAAAGGCAATACCCAGTGCATTGTAGAGTTGAGTTTCAAAAGCTGAAAAGGCGTTCTCCTGTTTTGTCTCCCACGAACACAGCACCCTGCTGTGCTCAAGGGAGTCAAGCTGCGCGATCTTCGAAAACCCTGTGATGAATCTACAATAGCATCCACCGAAACCAGGAAATTGTTGTACCCCTGAAGGAATCTTTGGTGTCAATCAGTTTCTAATAAAATGGATCCTAGCACGTTCCACGCGTATTCCCACTTCGTTGGTTACGTGATCAAATGCATTTCTCGAATCTAGATGTTACATTTAGCAAGACTTCGCGCGGAGTGGCTCCTCCCTCAGGAGATCTAAAACGAGATACATATGCCACCCATGTTGTTCCTTTCTCCTGGAAGCGATTTAAAACATCATCAAAACACGGTCGATTCATGTGATCCATTAAGCTGCTGGTGTGTTGATTAACCCAACGGTCATGAAATACCAAGTCGCACTGGCCGCATTGCGTTTAATATGTTGTTGTAGGAACATTCTCCCCTCGAACTTCCATTTGGTGATAGCTCACTCGTTAGTCAATCCTCGAATGGGGCTTGACCCTCGCAGCTGGTTGACAGGTTGTTAATACATGATCGAGGCCAACGGTTCGTGACTGCCACCTTGATGAGTTCTCGATAATCAGTACACATACGAAAAGGCGTATCTCCACAAATATAACTGTGGCTCCCCAAAGTGAAAACTAGGTCCTACAAAACTCCTCCCCAACTGTTTCTGTAGTTGATTAGACAATTCTTGCAACCCTCCTGGTGCAAGATGGTAAGAGTGCGTGTAGTCAGGGCTGCCCCTGGCGTGAGATCAGGCTGAGATTTCGCCTAACAGTCGTTGAAGTAAACCCGAAAGTTCCTTGGGTAGCACACCGAAAGGAATCACGAATGATTGGTGGATCATCGATCCTCTGTTCCCTTAGCCCTAACATCAGTAACGGTTGCTAGTATAGTGGCGTAATCCCTCCGTAGACACTTCTGGCCTTCATAGCTGAAATGGCGCTATCCTTTGTACCACTCTGACGCTTTAGAACAAATAACGATTTTCCACACAAATTTTTGTCCTCACTGGTGTATCTGAGCGATCTCTGGATAACCAATCCATACTAACTACTGTATTGCAACCATCAAGGGTAGTAGAAGGAAGGTTGACGTCGAACACTTGTCCCACATGGTCGAGTTTACATCGCAGCGGACATATGAGGTTTCATTTGACTTATCATCCCTTACTGCCACAACAAGTTCGGTTTCAAGAAACATCAGGGCAAACAGATCGGAGACGAAGCGAACAGCTACCCATCCAAGCTATCGTGTTGCTATTACGCCTGGTATAGTCTATGCCAATACCAAGTGTCCTTCCATGAGCTTCATTTCCAGTGTTGTTTTCGTCACGAGAATTGCCAGTACTGCCGTCGTTCCCTTGGTTGTTGCTGTCTTGATTGACCAACGGCCAATCCATGTGGTAAACGTTTTTCACTCCCATAGTGAGGGGTACTATTACGAGTACCCTGATGTTGTCGTAACTGTTACTTCTGCTTATTGTTTCATGAAGCGGAGTCCTATGATCCTCCACTGACAGGATCCATCTTCTACTGTTCTGTGCCACGTTCTAAGATGCTACTCATTGTGCTGACAGCGGTGCATTCCACACCGTATTCGATTGTCATTACTTACGTTCCGAGTGATTCGTAAAAGCTGACTCCCATGAGTCACTGCCAGAGGTTAAAGAGTCGATTGTATTCTATTTGTTGGTGTTCGCTGCCGGTCATCAGAGTCGTCCAATGTTTGAGGTTGGTGAAGTACTACATTTACCCTCTCATCCAACGATGTTGCAAGTTGTCTATGTATTACACAGTCTGTTGCGAGGGCGTTACAGAAATGGTCGTGATTCGAGATTCGAGACGTCAATATGTCAAGTTCCAACAAACGAAGAAAAATGGAAAGATATAGATCGTTCATCGTTGTGCATCACCCCACTCGGGGATGTTCGTATAAGCACCTAGCACTCTACACAGTCCACTAGGCGTTCAGTTGGGTGTTCAGGTAATACTCGATAGCATTGGAATTCGAAGGGTTTCAAAGGAAAAAAAATGGAAAGATCACATTCGTGTAGGAGACAATCTCTACTATTTCTCCTATAGGTTATCAGGTTTCGCATCGATCAAATGATAGTTCAGAATGAGATAAAATCAAGTATCACCTTAAAGTCTACAACTTTCAAGTTCACATAGAGTAGGGGAGATTCCCTCTTGCACTCGTTAAGCCTCATTGGGAATTGCATGCACCACGCATTATTATTATGTGTGCACCCATGATAATAAGGCGGTTTGCATGCTCCTCTCGACGCTTCTTAACTTATGTTCGAAGTTTCTCCCACTCCGATCAACACAGGTATGTACTAACAGCAAAACTAGGATTTACAAGATGCAAGTGTTGTGTTATGCTATCGATGTGTCATGATATCTATCTTGTTGTATCGTGCATGCTATATGTATAGATATGTCTACTAAACATGTGATGTATACTGTAACGAGGAACGAACCTTGCAATCTGAAGCTGAGTGTCATGGTCATCGTTTGGATCAATTTGGTTATAGTCTGGTTTTATGAAAACGTTTTAAAACCAAGTTCTCTATAACCAGTGGCTCTGATACCAAACTGTCACACCCCTAAATTACCACCTAGGGCATGTCCCTAATGGAGGTGCAACGATCCAACAAAGAGCCACCAATCATATCAAACACAAGTAATAATGTATTGAAATACTCAATTGAAAGAAATGTATTGTTTGTAGATTAAACCAAAACCAAAGTATTAAGCGGAAGCATAAATGTATAAGTGTGTAAATGTATCAAAACCAAATCAATGTAATTGTTTATCATGACCACAACCACTCCAGCAGCATCAGACGGCAAGTTCCCAAGTTCCTTCAATGATTACCTACAAGCATGTAAACAAGTGTGTCAGACTACGCTGGTGAGTTCAAGGTTTTGTTAACGTGTTTTGTTACCAGATATCTGTTAAGCCAATTCAACGTTGTGATATGATGTTGTTTATGACTTGTTGAGATACCCTAGGGAGTGTGCCCATATGTATCCGGGAAGTGTGTCCCTTAATAACCTGGAAGTGTGTCCAGTCCCCAATGCCCCTAACCAAGCATTGGTAATGATGCCCAGATAATTAGTTCGCGCCCGTCCTTACGGCCCGGTGCGAGGTATCAAACCTAATAGCGCTATCAACTAATTACCCCATTGCCCTTCAGGCAATCCGATAATGATAGATTCCATGTTCAATAACCAAAACCCAATTTAACTGTTTACCCAAGATTCCCTTCCAAATGTTTACTAGTTGTCCCAAACCACCGGGACGCATGCTTGAGAAATGCAGTGAACTCACCTTTGGTTTGCTCGGTTTGTTACATTACCCATCCATGTTAGCCAACCAACCCTACCGTGGTTACCAAAACAGTCAGCTTGTATGTACATAGATCACGTATTCCACATTCATGTTGTGTACAAGAAACACTCCTATAACACATGTCATAATAGATAGCATAGCAGCCCATTCTCATCAAGTAACGTCTTAGCACGCATTCAAGTCTCATATAAATTTGTACTGAGCTTCTAATATGATCATCAACGATAATCAGTTTCCTATGCATTAACTCACATTCTAAGCACTTATATCAAGCGAGTGTCGTACAAGCATTACCACACACAGTTCATATGTCACAACAATACATAAGCACTAATAGCATCCCTCGTGTTCGTGCAGCCCACTCGAGCTTATTAATTCAGGTGCGGTTCTAACAGTTTAAGACCAGATCATTTAATCCACTTCTAGGTCACAACATACAGCTCACCAATGCACTATAATATTTCTTTGGTTTACGTTGGCTTTACACATCATAATTAATAATCAAACAAACAATACACATATCCCTAATACTAGTTGTTTAATAGCAAAACAGTGATCGGACACATCCAACTCAGTTTACGGACAAAACTCTCATCATACAATGATATTATATTAACAAGCAACATTCCACATACTCTTATCATTGGTTAACTCATGTGCACTTAAATGACAATTTGGCCCAACCACAGCCGGCCCAATCATACCAAGACAGCCCAAGTACTATGTGATTAACAATTTTACGCAGTCCAATTCAACGTATAGATTCTTGTGTAACCATTACAATAACCTATCCAATTACCGACTTCCTGCTCATGTTTCAATAACAAATATTTTCAAATCAATGCATGTGAAACTATAGCAAAAGTCTGTCAGCCATTACTTGAGTGGTCCAATCAAAACAAAGGGTCCAATTACAATTTTATAACTCACAGTTGTGAGGTCCAATGGTGAGTTAAATGTATTAGATTGATGTCGGCCATTACTTGAATTGTTTTGATCAATCAAATCGGATTATATATTAACATCATACTATCAACCATTCTTTATCACATACCACAACAACTAATTCAAATCACATATTCGATTACACCTATATGATTCATAGCATCACTTTACGTCTTCTTAATACACACCTAATTATTCCTGTTCGTCAATATCACACATGACCATATTATTAATATAGATTCCGTAACATGCCTCACAACCATACATAAATCGTCTACAATTCTAGGCATCGATGATCATGTAAACAATTAACATATTAGTGATAACCTAAAACATAATCGGTAATCAAGTCACAAATAAGAACAGTTAAGCATGCGATACAAAAAGATTTGGTTCTATACATGAAGAGATCATACTAACCAAGAGTTAAGATATAATGAATCCTTCACGAGGGGGGTATCTACTGCCTTCGAGATCCAAGAAAGGAGAAGTAGGGTTTGGATGATGATCAGAATGTTCACGTACGAAAATTTAAATAGTGATACAACTAAAACAAGTGGGCCGATTAAATAAAACACAAAGAAAGGTAGCTGGGCCAGGTTAAATCATTTGGGCCGACATGTTGTGAAATTGCAAATTAGTATAACGTAGCCCGATACGTGCGCGGCTCAAACAAACGCCATGTTAATTAACCAAGTTAACAAATGTTCAGACTTAATGGAGTTAAGATCACAAAAGTGCACGTCACTGACCTTGAAAGTTCGGATTGTCACATTGGTGGTCAAGTGTTTTCGCTCGATGATTTTATTCTTGGGTGGTTGGTTTCTCCCTTGTTCCTGTAACTCGAATCCTAGCCCGGTATATCCCATTTTAGTTTTACACCATTGTGAACCTTACGCCATTTTTAATCTCTGATCGGGGTTCTCGGCATGGAAAAATCTTCGTAAACTAAATCACATGTGTATATGTTGAGATTTAAGAGATAAACAGTCAAGAAAATCAAGAGCAATGGTGATATATATGCGGATTAGACACCAAAAATTAAACACTCAAAAAAATGGCTACAATTTAGGGAATGTGTTTAGTGACGGCATCAGATTGCTAATTGATGGAGTTAGGTCTAGTGACAAGAAAAGCTGCTTCTAGGAGGTTGTCAAGTGTTTTTGCTCGACGATTCCATTCCTGGGTGGTTGGTTTGGCCTTTGTTCCTTTAACTCGAGTCCTAGCCCGGTATATCCCATTTCACTTTTACGCCATTGTGAACCTTACGCCTTTTTTACTCCCTGATCGAGGTTCTCGGCATTGAAAAATCTTCGTAAACTAAATCACACGTGTATATATTGACATTTAAGAGATATACAGTCAAGAAAATCAAGAGCAATGGTGATATATATACAGATTCAACACCAAAAAATAAACACTCAAAAAATGGCTACAATTTAAGGAATGTGTTTAGTGACGACATCAAATTCCTAATTGATGGAGAAAGTTCTGGTGGCAAGAAAAGCTGCTTCCAGGAGGTTGTCAAGTGTTTTCGCTTGACGATTCAATTCTTGGGTGGTTGGTTTGGCCCTTGTTCATGTAAATCGAATCGTAGCCCGGTATATCCCATTTTAGTTTTACACCATTGTGAACCTTACGCCTTTTTTACTCTCTGATCGAGGTTCTCGGCATTGAAAAATCTTCGTAAACTAAATCACACGTGTATATGTTGAAATTTAAAAGATATACACTCAAGAAAATCAAGAGCAATGGAGATATATATGCGGATTAAACACCAAAAAATAAACACTCAAAAAAATGGCTACAATTTAAGGAATGTGTTTAATGACGGCATCAGATTCCTAATTGATGAAGAAACGTCTGGTGGCAAGAAAAGCTGGTTCCAGGGGGTTGTCCAGTGTTTTCGATCGACGATTCCATTCTTTGGTGGTTAGTTTGGCCCTTTTTCCTGTAACTCGAGTTCTAGCCCGGTATATATACCATTTTAGTTTTACACCGTTGTGAACCTTACGCCTTTTATACTCTCTGATCGAGGTTCTCGACATTGAAAAATCTTCGTAAACTAAATCACACGTGTATATGTTGACATTTAAGAGATATACAGTCAACAAAATCAAGAGCAATGGTGATATATATGCGGATTACACACCAAAAAGTAAACACTCAACAAATGGCTACAATTTAAGGAATGCGTTTAGCGACGGCATCAGATTCCTAATTCATGGAGAAAGGTCTGGTGGCAAGAACAGCTGCTTCTAGAAGGTTGTCAAGTGTTTTGGCTCGACGATTCCATTCTTGGGTGGTTGGTTTGGCCCTTGTTCCTGAAACTCGAATCCTAGCCCGGCATATCTCATTTTAGCTTTACACCATTGTGAACCTTACGCCTTTTTTACTCTCTGATCGAGGTTCTCGGCATTGAAAAATTTTCGTAAACTAAATCACACGTGTATATGTTGACATTTAAGAGATATACAGTCTGATATATATGCGGTTTAGGCAATAAAAAATAAACACTCAAAAAATGGCTACATTTTAAGTAATGTGTTTAGTGACGGCATCTGATTCCTAATTGATGGAGAAAGGTCTAGTGGCAAGAAAAGCTACTTCCAGGAGGTTATCAATTGTTTTCGCTCGACAATTCCATTCTTGGGTGGTTGGTTTGCCCTTGTTCCTGTAACTCGAATCCTAGCCCGGTATATCCCATTTTAGTTTTACACCATTGTGAACCTTACGCCTTTTTTACACTCTGAGCGAGGTTCTCGGCGTTCAAAAATCTTCGTAAACTAAATCACACGTGTATATGTTAACAGTTAAGAGATATACAGTCAAGAAAATCAAGAGCAATGGTGATATATATGCAGACTAGACACCAAAAAATAAACACTCTAAAAATGGCTACAATTTAAGGAATGTGTTTAGCGACGGCATCTGATTCCTAATAGATGGAGAAAGGTCTGGTGGCAAGAAAAGCTGCTTCCAGGAGGTTTTCAATTGTTTTTGCTCGACGATTCCATTCTTGGGTGGTTGGTTTGGCCCTTGTTCCTGTAACTCGAATCCTAGCCCGGTATATCTCATTTTAGTTTCACACCATTCTGAACCTTACGCCTTTTTACTCTCTGATCGAGGTTCTCGGCATTTAAAAATCTTCGTAAACTAAATCACACGTGTATATGTTGACATTTAAGAGATATACAGTCAAGAAAATCAGGAGTAATGGTGATATATATACGGATTAGACACCAAAAAATAAACACTCAAAAAATGGCTACATTTTAAGGAATGTTTTTAGTGACGGCATCTGATTCCTAATTGATGGAGAAAGGTCTGGTGGTAAGAAAAGCTGCTTCCAGAAGGTTGTCAAGTGTTTTTGCTTGACGATTCAATTCTTGGGTGGTTGGTTTGGCCCTTGTTCCTGTCACTCGAATCCTATCCTGGTATATCCCATTTTAGTTTTACACCATTGTGAACCTCACGCCTTTTTTACTCTCTGATCGAGGTTCTCGGCATTGAAAAATCTTCGTAAACTAAATCACACGTGTATATGTTGACATTTAAGAGATATACAGTCAAGAAAATCAAGAGCAATGGTGATATATATGCGGATTAGACACCAAAAAATAAACACTCAAAAAATGGCTACAATTTAAGGAATGTGTTTAGTGACGGCATCAGATTCCTATTTGATGGAGAAAATTCTTGTGGCAAGAAAAGCTGCTTCCAGGAGGTTGTCAAGTGTTTTCGCTCGACGATTCCATTCTTGGGTGGTTGGTTTGGACCTTGTTCTTGTAACTGGAATCCTAGCCCGGTATATCCCATTTTGTTTTTACACCATTGTGAACCTTAAGCCTTTTTTTACTCTCTGATCGAGGTTCTCGCTATTGAAAAATCTTCGTAAACTAAATCGCACATGTTTATGTTAACATTTAAGAGATATACATTCAAGAAAATCAAGAGCAATGGCTATATATGTTAGGATCTGAGTTTCTTTAGATTGTGTTTGTTTGAATTAAATGATGTAAAATGAAAGAACAGAGATGTAATAATTGCAGCGGAAATAATAATCAAACTTTGTAAACACAATCACATAAGAAAAGCTTTAAGCAATCATGTTTTCCATTGAGTCGAATGATTGTGTCAAATTACAATAAACAAAACAATTGCATGCATGTAACTAATCTCCCCTCAGCCTGAGCTCAGTGATTTGTTCGTACATATGACTTGTGATGAAAGAGCTAATGGAACAGTACAAGGTACTGTTCTATTTATAGTGCAAACGAAACCACTGAGCATCTTTGCTGACGTCACCATGAAAGTGACATCTAACCTCCTAACAAACTCTAAACACTGTTCTATATGAACACTGATTACAATAGACACTGATTACATAAACCACTGATTCTACTTTCTACTGTTATAGTCTAAGCACTAATGTTGATCATCAGTGCTTTCTTCAAATGGTGATCAATCTTTTGAATTGGTAGTGCTTTGGTCTAACAGTGCTTGGATCCCATTAGTAGATAGAGCTTCAGTCTTTATTCATCATCAGGCCTTTGGCTAACAGTTGTTGTAATGATCAGTGCTTGGAGTCTATCAGATGCTAGTAAACTACTGTCAAGGGGAAAGTTTAGTGCAAGCTCTGCTTATGATGATCAACTATTCGGAACTAGTTTTGTCTTACCTTATCATCTGTTCTTTTAGGTTTGAATGCAAGGACTAACAATGATATATATATATATACATATATATATATATATATATATATATATATATATATATATATATATAGGGGAAGGTTCAAATGAAAACCACCAGTTATTGTGAAAACTCGAAAACTAATTAAAAAAGCCTAAAAAACATACCAAAAAAACATACTAAAAAACATACCATATATATACAGGGTGGGAGTTGGCTACAAAGTCTTTTTTTACTACAAAGTGTAAAAAGTCATAAAACACCATAATGTTAACTATAAAACACACTCAAAACTCACAAATAACAAAGTAAAGATTACTAAAACGCCATATTTGTGGGTTTTGTGTTATGTTTTGGATGATATAGCTTTGATTATCGAGTGACTAACATTAGTGTGTTTTATGTTGATTATCATGTTGTGTATTATATTCATAGACTATAATGGTGTGTTTGAAGTTTTTATAGACTGCTAGGGTTTGGATATTGTGTTTTAGTGATCTTCACTATGTTATTTGTGGGTTTTAAGTGTATTTTATGGCCGAAATTATAGTGTTTTATGACTTTGTAAATTTTGTAGCCGAACCTCACCCTATATATATATATATATATATATATATATATATATATATATATATATATATATATATATATATAATATATGTGTGTGTGTGTGTATGTGTATGAGAAGGATCCGTTAGGAACTAACATTTGCTGCGAGAACCACGAGAACCAATGTGAACACAACCAAAAAATACCTAAAAATAGTTAAAAACACCCAAAACAATTTTTTTTTACTCTCTTTTTTGGAAAATCGCTATATTTCGTCAATAATCGAAAAAATCAAAAACAAATTCGAGTAAAAGTTATCCATGCACATATGCATTTGTATCATTTCTTTGACAAATTCCGTAATTCATTACAAATATCAGAAATTGCACTTTCATTTACACTACCATTCATAATACACTACTTTTTACATTAACAATAATAAAAATGCACATGTGCATCTATATGTATGAACGTGTTATAACATTAACAACACTAGAAATGCACATGTGTATCTATATATATGAACATGTGCATCTATATATATGAACATGTTAAAACGTGTTTTAGTACACCACTTTGAATACACATTCCCTTTAATCTATCATACCATCCATACTACACTACCATTACCTCCTACCATCCATACTACAATACCATAGCTTTTTACCATCCATAATACAATATTATTACCAATATTTCACTTAATTATATATACATCAACACCCTTTATACCATCCAAACAACATATTACATCATAAAGTGACAAATATAATCAAACCATTAACCACTAGATATAACTAACCAAAGCACATGTATATGGGCATACTTCATCATTTAAAATCACAAACTTTTTGTACCAAAACACCTTATTTCATGTTGATACATATAGATGCACATGTGCATTTCTAATATTGGTAATGTAAAAAGTAGTGTATTACATATGGTAGTGTAAATAAAAGTGCATTTTTCTACTACTAGTAATATATTATGGAATTTGTCCAATAAATGATACATATGCACATGTGCATCCATAACTGTTACTCGAAAAAAAAAACCTTTTGTTTTTTGTAACAAAATATAGCGATTTTTATTAGAAAAATATTTAAAAAAAAAATTGTGGGTTTTTTGGATTTTTTAGGTATTTTTTGTGTTTACATTGATTCTCGCAATAAGGGTGGTTCTCAAATGAACCTTACCATATATATATATATATATATATATGAACAGGATCAGGAGAGAACGATTTGAAGTGTGAGAATAGTGTGAACGATTTTCAGCCATAGGATCTTTGTGATTTGTGGTTAAGATGATGCGGTGGCATTTTTGTAAATAATGGGAACCTTATAACCACTAGGAGAGGTAAAATTGGAAGATCCAAATAAGGGTGCACATGCTAATCACATGCCATTTTCCCCCATCATATTTAAACGCCAATAACTTTTTTATACGTGATTATTTTTCTAAAAAAATTACACCATAAAACTCAGCGTTTTTTTTTTTATCTTTTCAACGAGTATACTATTGATATACTTTTCGAAAAAAAAAATGAAATGAGTTTTATGGCGTTTTTCTGAACTGGGTGTTTTATGGCGTTTTATACTAGTTTTTTTATGGTGTTTTTCTGAACTATGTGTTTTTATGGCGTTTTAACTAGTTATTTTCATGGCGTTTTTCTGAACTGAGTGTTTTATTGCGTTTTAAACTGAGTTTTTCATGGCGTTTTTCTGAACTTAGTGTTTTATGGCGTTTTAACTGGGTATTTTCATGCCGTTTTTTTCCTGAATTTAGTGTTTTTATGGCGTTTTATTTGAACACCAGTTCATGTGTGTGAGTTTTTTGACACTATTACCCCTTAGTGTAATTTAGCATTAATGCCACATGTTAACTGAAAAATCGTTCTCACCGTTCTCTCTAAATCCTGACCCTATATATATATATATATATATATATATATATATATATATATATACATTGGGGATGTTTCAAATGAAAACCACTTTTAACGTGAAAACTCGAAAACTAACTAAAAAAGCCTAAAAAACACACCAAAAAATTTTTTTTTACAATTTTTTTATTAAAAATCGCTACTTAAACTATATAAACAAAATTTTCAAAAAAAAAAATTTATATTACACATGTGTACTATTACACATGTGCACTACAAAAAGATTTTTTTATTTTTTTATTTTTTATAACTTTAAATAGCGAAAATTGGTAAAAAAAAATGGTATGTTTTTTAGGTTTTTTTTAGTTAGTTTTGGAGTTTTCGCGTTAACTATTGGTTTTAATTTGAACATTCCCCTATATATATATATATATATATATATATATATAGTGGAAGGTTCAAATGAGAAGAAAAAATTTGTAAGAATAAAAAGAATAAGTTTTAAACCAATAGAAATGCTCCATTTTACTTCATTTAATATGTATATTTAATGTTATTAATAAGGGCATATAAGTAAATTTCTAATTGTAATTAATTTGCTAACTAATTAAATTTGTAACTCACTTTTAAATATACTCTTTCAAGATAAAATAATTTAGGGTGAATGTGACAACTCGTACTTCAGAACCTATCTATGTGTTTATGTGTTCGTTATGTGAAACCCTTATGTGTTATATGTTCAGTATTGGTATAACTCCGTTGAGCTTAAACTAGACGTGCGATAATTCAGTTTAATATGACACACTTAGGTAAGTGGGCCGCATCCATCACCAATACTTTTGGGCCGCCATTGTATATTAGATTACTTGTATTTTCTGATCAACTCGGCCCACACTAACGTTTGAATCCGGCCCACTGTTATGATTTGAGTCCAACCCGAGCCCACACAGTTACCGCATATACATGGGGCCATTTAAAGTCCAATGGCCAGTGGGTTGGAGTTATTGTTCACGCACACATTGAAATAGCCGGTTTTATGTTTGGGCTTCGGCCTCTTTATGTGGTATACATTAGAATAAGTAGTATAGTTATGAAAACATGGAAACCCTACACCTCTCTAGATGGCGACGGCAGAGGAGACCACCCCCCTCTCGTGAAGCTTTGCGTCGGGTTCATCTTATACCTTAACTCATTCGGTTAGTATCACTACTATGTCATTATTTGCTTGTTGACTCAATATCCTATATTATTACATGTGAGAGACCTAGGAGGTACAGCCAAGTTGATAGGAATCACGCTAGGTTATCGGCTAGTGTGCTCATATGTGCATGTGTATTATCAGGAAACATGTGATGGTTGTTATGTGTGTGCATGTGTTGACTATATGTGATATTTGATAGAAAGGTCCAATAGAAATTATAGGTGAGGTTTTGATAAGAGTGGATAATATTGATTAAATAGATGGCGGCCATGTGCATGAGAAATCTTGGTTTCATCAAATCATATGATCATTCTTATCATGTTGTCAGATTAAGTCAAATGAATTAAATCATATCCATTGTTTTGTGATTTGTGAAACTACACGATCTTGTGTCTTGTGCAAAGTTGATTAGTGGGTAGGAATATGATTATAGCTTTTGTGATAATGAGAATTGTTTTGATTATATGATTGATTGTTATGCTAGATTATGATCATGATGGGAGGGTAGTTGGAGTTTATAGAAGAAATTGATAATTCATTGTTTTGATCAAGTAAATGCAAACTAGGAAACTGTTTGTATGATTATAACTGATTGCCATGATATAATGGAAACTTGTAACAACTTGCCAATAATTCACGGCATTAAATGACACCACACACACACTTGTGCGATCACCCAATATGGTTACAATCGCACAAGACACCTTGGTCGCACAAGAAGTCCATTCGCACAAGATGTCTTCAGTCGCACAAGACGTATTGAATCGCACAAGCTGTTTATTGTTTATTTGTTTGGGCCGTTTGTATGTTGGGTCGGTTTGTTATTTGGGCCGGGTATATTAACGGAATCGCACAACATGTTGGGGATCGCACAAGACTGTGCTGAATGCACAACATGTTGGGCCGACTGTTATTGGGCTTTACCTTTGGATCGTACAAGTATCAGATGTTATGTAATTGACTGTTAATATGTTAACGAGCTTTGTGTGTTTGCCATGAATCTATATGTGTTAATTATCTGCTAACTTATGTGATTCTTATGTGCAATACTTGAAACCAAAAACCTGACTTGTATGGTAACCATGTTAGGACGTGGTTGACCTCTAAAAGCTTGATTGACCTTTCGTTTACCTACCGAGCAAACCAAGGTGAGTTCACACTCTACAAAGCATGGGATTCCCAGGGGTTGGGAATGGGGTTAAGGAATATGGATTCCTCGTCCTTTCTTGGGTAGGACAGTACTGGTTCAGGAATGTAATTCCTCGTCCTCACGGACAGATAACTTTACTAGACCAAAACTCTATCACGAAGTCCCTCCTTTTTATATCGACTTAATCGCCGGGCCAATGGCGAGTGGGTCATTAGTTAGATAGCGCTATTTAGGTCTGACAAACCTCACACCGTGCCGCAGAGGACGGGCGTGAACTAATGGATCTGGGCACGTCAATACTGATAGACATTGACAGTTCAGGGCACTTAAACATGACTTTAGTCAGCAGTCGATATGGTCATGAGTCTAGTGTATACATGGGGTAGCCCCCACGGCCGAAATGCCAGATAACTATCATGGGGTAGCCCCCACGGCTGGATTGCCAGAGTTAATGGGTTAAATAAATCACGTTTTCAACTATGGGGTAACCCCCACGGCAGGGATGCCAGTTAAAGGAACTATTTTTGGAACAACTAAAACCAACACCCAACTGTGAACTCGCTCAACATTATTGTTGACTCGTTACTACATGCTTTGCAGGTCAATAGGTTTAGCTGGAGCTTGCATGGGGGAGAGTCGTTGTGGGACATGGACAGCGGTGTGCCATGTTAAACTTTGAAACGTTTGAACTTATGTTTTGGTTTTGAACTTTATGCTTCCGCTTCGTAACTTAAACTATGTTTGTTTTGGACTTTTATATTTAATTACTTGCTCGTTCGATATGATTGGTGGTTTGATCCTGGTCAGTCACGCCTCCAAGCGGTGATACTCCGCGTGTGGATTTTTGGGGGTGTGACAGATTGGTATCAGAGCCATTTGTTATAGAGAACTTGGTTTTAATAAAGGAAAACGTTTTTTGTTAAAACAAGACTATAACCTGTACAGTGCTCTACGATCCACAACGACGCTTCACTCCACGTGCAAGGCTCGACATTCTAGGTGATATGGTTTACGTTTTATATTGCCTACTTGCTAGATTGCCTAGAACTTTGCTCATGGTATGCTCAGATGAACGTAGCAACTATAGTTTGAAAACACATTTGTGCTTGCTCCCTACTGTCACTCCACACTTACACACATTCGCGACACCTTTCCTATTTGTGTTTCGTTCGATGTGAGATCATGAGGGAACATATGAACCTAACTCAAGCCAACTGACGGCTCTTATCAACGAACAAATTACGGCAGCACTCGCAGCCGCCCAGGTAGGAGGTATAACCTGCTATTCCGAACCTAACCTAGGATGATAGATCCTACTCTCATGACCCAACTCTCGCGCTTAACCTTGTCACTTCTTCCTCGCGCAACAAGGTCAGAACGCTTAGCCACCTGCATGCATATTCAAGACGATCATGGACTGTCGTCCTAATACTTTCAGTGGCACTAAAGGAGCTGTTGGACTCCTCCATTGGTCTGAAAAGCTCGAGTCTGTCTTAGAGACGTGTGAATGCCCTGAGGCTCATAGGGTGAAGTACGCCACTGGTACTCTCGAAGGCACTACGCTAACTTGGTGGAACGCGCAAATTCAGATGCTGGGGCTGGCGGCTGCTAATGCCACCCCATGGAATGATTCTTAAGGAACTGATCCAAACGTGGATACCGTAGTCGAGATGACATCCACCAGCTGGAAGTGGAGTTCTTAAACCTGAGGATGACAAGGTCAGAGATAGAAGCGTACACGAAACGATCCAACGAACTGACGGTGTTATGTCCAACAAGGGTGGATCCTCCCATCAAGCGCATTGAGCTGTACCTCAAAGGCTTAGTACCAGAGATTCAAAGTCATGTGACATCGGCCAACCTTGCAACCATCCAGGATATTACTCGTCTTGCTCAACGTCTCTCAGATCAGGCGGTAGGACAGAATAAACTGCTGAAACGTATTAATGCTGCTACAACTACTTCGGATGCTCTCAGTGACAACAAACGCAAAGTGGGATGGAAATTCGAGACACTTCGGTTTAGTCTCAGTCGCAGCAGCGAAAAACGGATGAAACTGGAGCCCCAGGCAGCAGTCTTTTGGTAATCGAAGTCAGGGTGGATACCGGGGAAACCACCCTAAGTGCAATTGATGTAAATTGCACCACAGCGGATCGTGCAACAAAGCAGTGGCGGAGCTAGACCTTAAAACCAGGGGTATCCCAAAAAAAAATTACGGTTTTTTAGGGGTATCCTTTATATAAAATCGAAAAAAAAATCAAAAAATTAACACTGCGAACACGACTTTGAGCCGTAGCCCGTGCTACGGCTGGTTCTTAGCTGTCTCCGCCCCTGCAACAAAGGTCGTTGACAAAGATACAATAAGCTTGGTCATGAAGCCAAAGATTGTAGAAGCTCACGTCCTACAAATAAGAACCGACAACAGCAGCCACAAGCTCCACAGAATCAGCAGCAACAGCAGGGTAACAAGGGATGCTATCAGTGTAGTGCTGAAGGTCACTTCAAGAGACACCGTCCGCAGTTGAACCAGAACCAGAATCAGAGCCACAACCAAGGAAACGGGAACAACAATGGAGACAACCACGGGGGTAATAACGATGGCAATGGTGCCAAGGGTCGAGTGTTCGTGATTGGTCAGGATGATGCTAGGAATGACCCCACGTTGTGATGGTTTCGACATCGTTATTGGTATGGATTGGCCACCCAACATCGAGCAGGGACTCTTTGCAACGAAAAGATCGTCCGCATTCCTTGTGCTGATTAAGAACCATTGGTAATTCATGGTGACAAGCTCCTGGAGCGACACCCATAGCTCGAGCACCATATCGTTTAGCCCCCTCTAAACTGGAAGAGCTGTCTACGCAACTACAAGAACTCTTGGATAAGGGTTTTATTCGTCCTAGCTCTTCGCCCTGGGGAGCTCCAGTGCTATTCGTGAAAAAGAAGGACGGTACCTTCCGTATGTGTATCGACTACCGTGAACTCAACAAGGTGACCGTGTAGAATCGCTATCCTCTTCCACGCATTGACGACTTGTTCGACCAGCTGCAAGGGTCGAGCTACTATTCAAAGATTGATTTGAGACCAGGATATCACCAGCTGAGAGTCCGAGAAGAGGACATCTCTAAAACAGCCTTTAGAACCCGTTATGGACATTATGAGTTTTTGGTCATGCCTTTTGGGCTGACAAACGCACATGCGGTTTTCATGGACCTCATGAATCGAGTGTGCAAGCCTTACCTGGACAAGTTTATCATAGTTTTCATCGACGACATCCTGATCTGTTCTAAGAGTCAGGAGGAACACGAACAACAATTACGGCTCATTTTGGAACTCCTTCGAACAGAACAGTTGTACGCCAAGTTTTCAAAATGCGACTTCTGGCTTCGTGAAGTCTATTTCTTAGGCCATGTGGTGAACAAGGATGGGATTCATGTTGATCCATCCAAGGTAGATTCAATCAAGAGCTGGCCTGCACCTTGTACGCCAACGGAAATTCGTCAATTCTTGGGCTTGGCAGGTTACTACAGGAGATTCATTAAGGATTTTTCCAAGATTGCACAGCCTCTCACATCCCTAACGCAGAAAGGCGTTGCTTATCGATGCGGAAACGCACAGGAATTAGCATTCCAGCATTTAAAGGATAGACTTTGCAGTGCACCTATCCTTTCATGGCCAGAGGGCACAGACGACTTCGTGGTTTACTGCGACGCATCCATTCAGGGTCTTGGCTGCGTATTGATGCAGCGGAATAAAGTTATAGCCTACGCCTCACGCCAACTCAAAGTTCATGAAAGGAACTACACGACACACGACTTAGAGCTTTTGCACTTAAGATATGGCGACATTACCTGTACGGTACCAAGTGCGCCATCTACACCGACTACAGGAGCCTCGAGCATATCTTCAAATAGAAGGAACTGAATATGCGACAACGACGATGGGTCAAACTGCTGAATGACTACGAATGCTCGATCAGGTACCACCCAGGCAAAGCCAATGTTGTGACTGACGCCCGCAGTCGAAAGGACACTACGCCTAAGCGCGTGCGAACTTTACAACTCACTATACGGTCTATTCTTCCTTCTCAGATACGAGATGCTCAGGTAGAGGCATTGAAACCAGAAAACGTCAGGGCTGAAGCCCTACGCGGCTCAAGGCAACGCTTAGAACATAAGGAAGACGGTGCTTACTACGTAACAGGACGCATTTGGGTCCCACTCTATGGCAACCTACGAGAGCTTGTGATGGATGAGGCACACAACTCTCGCTACTCGGTACATCCTGGTTCGGATAAGATGTACCACGATATCAAAACTACGTATTGGTGGCCTAGCATGAAAGCCTACATAGCAACTTACGTTAGCAAGTGCTTGACTTGTGCGAGAGTCAAGACGGAATACCAGAAACCTTCAGGCCTACTCCAACAACCAGAGATACCACAATGGAAATGGGAGCAAATTTCCATGGATTTTGTTACTGGCCTGCCTAGATCTCAACGTGGTAACGATACTATTTGGGTGATCGTGGATCGACTCACAAAGTCTGCTCACTTCTTGGCTATCAAGGAAACGGATAAGTTCTCCACACTGGCAGACGTATATCTTAAGGAAGTTGTCTCGAGGCACGGAGTGCCCACCTCTATTATCTCGGATCGAGATGCATGTTTTACTTCAGAACTGTGGCAAGCAATGCACAAGTCCTGTGACTCACGTTTGGATATGAGCACAGCTTATCACCCGCAAACGGATGGGCAGTCCGAACGCACCATCCAGACCCTAGAAGACATGCTTAGGGCATGTGTAATTGACTTTGGCAATGGCTGGGAAAAGCATCTGCCACTGGTGGAATTTTCATACAATAACAGCTACCACACCAGCATTAAAGCTGCTCCGTTTGAGGCATTGTACGGGCGTAAATGCGGTCACCTCTTTGTTGGGCAGAGGTGGGGGATAGTCAGATTACTGGTCCAGAACTTGTGGTAGACACAACAGAACGAATTGCTCAGATACGACAACGAATGGCGGCAGCTCGTGACCGTCAGAAAGTCTACGCCGATAAGGGCAGAAACTTTTAGAGCTCCAGGTTGGGGAGCGGGTACTACTCAAAGTTTCACCCGGTAAGGGTGTGGTTCGTTTTGGTAAACGAGACAAACTTAACCCACGATACGTTGGACCTTTCGATGTCATCGAGAAAATAGGCAAGGTGGCCTACAAACTGAACTTACCAGCAGAACTCATTGCAGTCCACAATGTTTTCCACGTGTCAAATCTGAAGAAGTGTCTGTCAGACGAGACCCACTATCGACGAGCAGTTACGATTCGTCGAGGAACCAGTTGAAATCACGGACCGGGGTGTTAAGGTCCTCAAGCGTACTAGAACACCTCTCGTTCGAGTTCGTTGGAACTCACGTCGCGGCCCAGAGTTCACCTGGGAACGCGAAGATCAGATGAAACAAAAGTATCCCCAACTGTTCGCAAACGGTACAACTACTACTGAGGCTAAAGCTACGGAATTTCGGGACGAAATTCCAGATCAACGGGGGGAGGATGTGACACCCCAGGAAAATCAGGAAAACCATGCAACTTAACTAGCTTCCTCAGTGAGTACGTGCTAAATTTCGAGACGAAATTTCTTTCAACTTGGCGATAATGTGACAACTCGTACTTCAGAACCTATCTATGTGTTTATGTGTTCGTTATGTGAAACCCTTATGTGTTATATGTTCAGTATTGGTATAACTCCGTTGAGCTTAAACTAGACGTGCGATAATTCAGTTTAATATGACACACTTAGGTAAGTGGGCCGCATCCATCACCAATACTTTTGGGCCGCCATTGTATATTAGATTACTTGTATTTTCTGATCAACTCGGCCCACACTAACGTTTGAATCCGGCCCACTGTTATGATTTGAGTCCAACCCGAGCCCACACAGTTACCGCATATACATGGGGCCATTTAAAGTCCAATGGCCAGTGGGTTGGAGTTATTGTTCACGCACACATTGAAATAGCCGGTTTTATGTTTGGGCTTCGGCCTCTTTATGTGGTATACATTAGAATAAGTAGTATAGTTATGAAAACATGGAAACCCTACACCTCTCTAGATGGCGACGGCAGAGGAGACCCCCCTCTCGTGAAGCTTTGCGTCGGGTTCATCTTATACCTTAACTCCTTCGGTTAGTATCACTACTATATCATTATTTGCTTGTTGACTCAATATCCTATATTATTACATGTGAGAGACCTAGGAGGTACAGCCAAGTTGATAGGAATCACGCTAGGTTATCGGCTAGTGTGCTCATATGTGCATGTGTATTATCAGGAAACATGTGATGGTTGTTATGTGTGTGCATGTGTTGACTATATGTGATATTTGATAGAAAGGTCCAATAGAAATTATAGGTGAGGTTTTGATAAGAGTGGATAATATTGATTAAGTAGATGGCGGCCATGTGCATGAGAAATCTTGGTTTCATCAAATCATGTGATCATTCTTATCATGTTGTCAGATTAAGTCAAATGAATTAAATCATATCCATTGTTTTGTGATTTGTGAAACTACACGATCTTGTGTCTTGTGCAAAGTTGATTAGTGGGTAGGAATATGATTATAGCTTTCGTGATAATGAGAATTGTTTTGATTATATGATTGATTGTTATGCTAGATTATGATCATGATGGGGTAGTTGGAGTTTATAGAAGAAATTGATAATTCATTGTTTTGATCAAGTAAATGCAAACTAGGAAACTGTTTGTATGATTATAACTGATTGCCATGATATAATGGAAACTTGTAACAACTTGCCAATAATTCACGGCATTAAATGACACCACACACACACTTGTGCGATCACCCAATATGGTTACAATCGCACAAGGCACCTTGGTCGCACAAGAAGTCCCTTCGCACAAGATGTCTTCAGTCGCACAAGACGTATTGAATCGCACAAGCTGTTTATTGTTTATTTGTTTTTGGGCCATATGTATGTTGGGTCAGTTTGTTATTTGGGCCGGGTATATTAACGGAATCGTACAACATGTTGGGGATCGCACAAGACTGTGCTGAATGCACAACATGTTGGGCCGAGTGTTATTGGGCTTTACCTTTGGATCGTATAAGTATCAGATGTTATGTAATTGACTGTTAATATGTTAACGAGCTTTGTGTGTTTGCCATGAATCTATATGTGTTAATTATCTGCTAACTTATGTGATTCTTATGTGCAATACTTGAAACCAGAAACCTGACTTGTATGGTAACCATGTTAGGACGTGGTTGACCTCTAAAAGCTTGATTGACCTTTCGTTTACCTACCGAGCAAACCAAGGTGAGTTCACACTCTACAAAGCATGGGATTCCCAGGGGTTGGGAATGGGGTTAAGGAATATGGATTCCTCGTCCTTTCTTGGGTAGGACAGTACTGGTTCAGGAATGTAATTCCTCGTCCTCAAGGACAGATAACTTTACTAGACCAAAACTCTATCACGAAGTCCCTCCTTTTTATATCGACTTAATCGCCGGGCCAATGGCGAGCGGGTCATTAGTTAGATAGCGCTATTTAGGTCTGACAAGCCTCACACCGTGCCGCGTAGGACGGGCGTGAACTAATGGATCTGGGCACGTCAATGCTGATAGACATTGACAGTTCAGGGCACTTAAACATGACTTTAGTCAGCAGTCGATATGGTCACGAGTCTAGTGTATACATGGGGTAGCCCCCACGGCCGAAATGCCAGATAACTATCATGGGGTAGCCCCCACGGGTGGATTGCCAGAGTTAATGGGTTAAATAAATCACGTTTTCAACTATGGGGTAACCCCCACGGCAGGGATGCCAGTTAAAGGAACTATTTTTGGAACAACTAAAACCAACACCCAACTGTGAACTCGCTCAACATTATTGTTGATTCGTTACTACATGCTTTGCAGGTCAATAGGTTTAGCTGGAGCTTGCATGGGGGAGAGTCGTTGTGGGACATGGACAGCTGTGTGCCATGTTAAACTTTGAAACGTTTGAACTTATGTTTTGGTTTTGAACTTTATGCTTCCGCTTCGTAACTTAAACTATGTTTGTTTTGGACTTTTATATTTAATTACTTGCTCGTTCGATATGATTGGTGGTTTGATCCTGGTCAGTCACGCCTCCATGCGGTGATACTCCGCGTGTGGATTTTTGGGGGTGTGACAGTGAAGGGAAATTTTCGACATGTGTAGGATAAATTTTAGTATGTGTAGGATAAATTCTTAAATGTGTATGATAAATTTAGATATGTGTAGGGTAAATTTCGGTAAGTGTAAGATATACGTAGGATAAATTTTGAAATGTGTAGGAAAAAATGTTTTTTGCTTTATTAATGAGAGATAACATAATTAATGGGAGGAGTTATAAACTATTTAATGTTTTACCATTATGCCCTTTCTTCTTTTTCTTCTCACATTAAATTTCTTCTTAAATGAACCTTCCCATATATATATATATAGGGTGGAGATACAATAGGAAGTTTATTTGGCTAGGAAGTGATCTTGACCATCCATTTAGTTAATCAAGGGCTAAGATTAAATGATGGAAATTGAAGGGAAGAAAAGAGGCGTGTGAGTATGTTTAGGGGCATTCTAGTCAATCCAAGCCAATAGTTTCTCTCTCCTCCAATCCCCCCCCCCCCATTTTTTAAACGTTAATAACTCTTTCCTAAGACATAATTTTTTTATAAAAATTGCACCAAAAAAACGAGCGTTTTTTTTATCTTTAAAACGAGTATACTATAGCTATATTTTCGATTTTTTTTTTTGAAAACCCAGTTGCGTAAAACGCAATGGAGAAAACCAAGTTGCGTAAAACGCAATGAAAAAAAAAACGTAAAAATGACTTTTTTCTAAAACGCAACGCACCAAAAACACAAAGAAATGTCTTATTTCTAAAACGCAATGACCAGAAAACACAAATAAATGTCTTATTTCTAAAACGTAATAGCCTAAAAACATAAAAGAAAGTGTACTTTTTAAAACACAATGGACTGAATGTGTTTTACCTAAAACGCAATGCACCCAAAACACTTAAAAATGTCTTATTTCTAAAACGCTATGGCCAGAAAACACTTAAAAATGTCTTATTTCTAAAACGCAATGACCAGAAAACACTTAAAAATGTCTTATTTCTAAAACGCAATGGCCAGAAAACACTTTAAAAAGTCTTATTTCTAAAACGCAATGGCCAGAAAACACTTAAAAATGTCTTATTTCTAAAACGCAATGCCTAGAAAACACAAAAAAATGTCTTATTTCTAAAACGCAATGGCCTAAAAACACAAAAAAAAACTGTTCTCTCTAAAACGCAATGAACTGAATACACAAAAAATTGTGTTTACCTAAAACGCAATGAGTAAAAACACTTCAAAAATGTTTTATTTCTAAAACGCAATGACCAGAAACAGTCTAAAACGCAATGACCAGAAACTGTTGTTCACAGAACCAGAATTTGTCTAAAAGGCAATGACCAGAACCTGTTGTTCACAGAACCAGAAACATTGTCTACGAATGCAGTTTTGTATGTGAATTGTCTGAACCAGAAAGCAGGAGATAAAAAACTGTCTACGAATGCAGTTTTGTATGTGAATTGTCTGAACCAGAAAGCAGGAGATAAAAACTGTCTACGAATGCAGTTTTCCGGAGGCAATTTACAGAAAATTAAATTTTCTAATGCATTTTTATTAAAGCAGTTTAATCGGAAAAAAAATTCCGAGCTGACCCCAGCCAGGGGCTTTGCCCCTTGGACCCCGCTAGGGGCTGCCACCCCTTGGACCCTACTACCAGGGGCGCTGCCCCCGGACCCCCGCCAAGATCATAAAACTGAAATTAAAGAATTTCTTACATGGATCGAAGCCGATTTCTTCAATGATTGACGAAATTTGAATGATAGAAACACTTATTAGCGATCGAATCGAACGGATCGAGTGATTATCTTCAAAATCATGAGGAAAAACGAGATTTTGTATGAAATTAAACTGGTTTTTCTTCAAAAAAGCTGAAGAACACGTTGATCGGGTGTTTGAATAATTGATTGTTGACGAAAATCACACTATAATGTAGTGATTATTGAGGTAGAAAGTGAAGAAAAGGTTGAAGATTGTGGGTTTTGAAAATGGTGGGTTTTGAAGTTACTGGGGAGAAGAAGGAAGAATAAAGGATACGATTGACTAAAATACCCTTGCTCTTTATTTTAAATGTTGTCACATGTCATAATCATATTGTTCCTATCCTTCCTATCCAAAATAAACTTCTTATTTGATCTTTTCCCTATATATATATATATATATATATATATATATATATATATAGAGAGAGAGAGAGAGAGAGAGAGAGAGTGTGTTTGGTTCATTTGTAAACATTACTCCTATTTGTGAACAAAACGAACTCATCTTGGCCCTTGATCTAGTTTAAGAAATATAACTGTAGGATTATCATTACACATTTAAGCATATTTTTTTAATTAAATTTAAACCAGATTTGGATTTCTTTTATCATGATCAGTTACCATATATATGTAACTACCTCTACATTCTTGCGATCTAAATTTTTAGTTCTTAATTTTGAATTCAAATATTACCAAAAATAATAAAAAATCACGTCCATCTATATTGAATTCTTGTGATCTGTAATTTTGAATATATGTAACTACCCCTACATTCTTACTATCTAATATTTTTTTAAATAAACTCTTACTTTCTTTTTAAATTTAAATATTAAACCTAAATTAGATTATGTTTTTTTAACATATGTGTATACAGTTTGGTATATACAAGACTTATACACATGTGTATTATTACATCTTCTTTTCACAGGTTGGTATAAACCAGACTTATACACATGTGTATTATTCAAGTACATATGTGTTTACAGATCGGTATATACCAAGATGTATACACCTATGTATTATTCAAACATATGTGTATACAGGAAAGTATATACCAGACTTATACACCTGTGCATTATTACATCTTGTTTCCACTATGCATCTTTTCATCAATCGTTGATCTAACACATATATTGTCACACCCCCAAAACACCACATGCGGAAACCCCGTTGGGCGTGTGACGTACCAGGATCTAGCCACTAATCACATTGAACTAATATCAAGATAGTAAACAAAGTTTCCATTCATTATAATAAAACATTCATAGACATACTCCAAGTTTAACATGTTCAGCGAAAGCAAATAGTAAATCATTGTTTAAATGTTTCAAAACCAAATGTAAGCAAAATCAGTAAGCCCATCATGAACACTCAAGCAGTACGACCCATGAGCACTCCAGCGATCCCAGATAGCAAGTTCCTGGTCCATAGTATCTAACAACCTGCGAGCATGCAACAAGTGTATCAGATAACGCTGGTGAGTTCAGAGTTTTACGAAAACGTTAATTGCCAAGTGTTTAGTTCAGTTCATTGATAATGTTGATAATAACTCGAGTACCTTACAAGATGGCTCCAGATTGTTTTGCCCGTCTCCAATGCCCCTATCTAAGCATTGGTCGTGATTAAGGTCATTAGTTCACGCCCGTCCTCTCGGGTACGGTGTGAGGTTGCCAATTCTAATAGTGCTATCAACTAATACCCTGTTACCTCTCAGGTAACTATTCGGTATAAGATGGGACTTAAGGTGATAGGAAATGAGTGTATTATCCAACATCCCAGTTTTACCCAGAAAGACTTATTCCTCTCAGGAATAGCCATTTGATTTACCCAAAGACTTATTCCTCTCAGGAATACCCGTTCGATTGTCCCACCCACCAGGACGCATGCTCAAGAGAAATGAAATCACCTTAGTTTTGCTCGGTAGGTTAAGTTACCCGTTCCAAGTTGGTCAACCAAACCCTACCGTGGTTACCAATCAAGTCAGATTCATAGTCAATTAAGTCACGTATTTTTCACAGATTACATTCAACGCAAAGATCATCGTATATCACATAGCAAGTACTCAATTCTCATTTAAGTCCACATCCCATGAGCATATCACATAATAACCATTAACAGATGAATTGGCTACTCACACAAGTCAAATCAAGTTCCTCTTTCCTAATTAACATTATTAACATGCAACAAATAGAGTTTTGAAATCATAAACATTCATCATCACAGAATGTTCTGTTTAATTGCTCACTTACAACATCTCCACGAAGAAACAGTTCTTCATGGAATGCCTCCTTGGCGAAGAACCCTATGGCGAAGAACTATCCTTCGCCGAAATTGAGTTTGACGAAGAACCTTAGTGGTTCGTCACAATCCAATCAACGAAGAACCATGTTCTTCGTCGAGCCGTGTTCTTCGTCCGGTCGTCTTTCGTCGCACCCTCAACAAATAGTTACAATACCCTTGGTTTCAGCCATAATAGGTGCTAACAGTTTGACAGTTATCCAATTTAGATTAAACGGCACTTTTAACCATGATTATGAACCCTACTTATGAACAATCATTAATGATGTGCTTGAAGTGGTCTAATTAAACTAACTCATTTAAACCCTAAACTAGACTCTCTAAGCTTTAAATTTATAAACTTAGACTCGATCTAAAACTAAACCACACAACCGGTAAGTGTACCGATCAATGTAGTATAGCTACAGTAAGTCCGAGTATCGAACCCACAAGACTCTAATGATTATGCTAAGACTCTATCTAGACTAAGACTGACACAACTTAACTAATTGTTTATTGATTGAGGGGGGGGGGGGTTCTAAAATTCCTAAATATTAAACTAAAATGATACTAAATTAACTAGACACGAACTTGGACAAAGACTTGAACCAGTGGCGATGAAGACTACCTAGGCTAGACGCAAGTTTAACTTGGAATGGATTTCTATTCGAAAGTAATGTGGTATGGAACCGGGATCTTTTAATGCTAAACCTATTAAGACACCAACTAAGCCCCTCAACCCTTCTCTAGATGAAACTTATGGCACTACCTAGGCTGTTACAACTACCTGTTGTTAGATTTCCTTACAGTCCCTAACTTCTTGAAAAGTGCCTTAATGTGACAATCTACCTTACAGCGCGAAAGTTTAAGGCAACTATGGATTCTAACTTGGTTTAATAGACACGAGAATGATTAGGGAACTAAGACCGATTTCTTACAAAACCTAATCCTAGCTATATACCAAACCGAGACCTATTAACAACCTCGAGCCTTACAGCGACAAGATTAGTAGAACACTTGATTTTATAAGATTACCGAATATTACTTCTAAGGTTTGATGGCCACTTAACCCTAAAGGATTAAAGATTTATTACGTGATATAGACACTCACCAAAATCTAAAACCCTAGCACGATTCTATTATGTGATAAAGACCGTCACCAAGACTCGTACGAAGCAATAATCAATTATCAAACAATATCAATAATGCATATACACCAAATCACAATTCCATAATCGTTTACTTTTCAAGAAAGCCAATAAACCACATTATTAACGAATAAAAATCCAAACTTTATTAAACAATTGTCATTAGCGTAGGTAGCATAATAGAACTAGCCAATAATCATAACCACTAAAAAGAAACAAGTCTCAAATAAATAACAAATCATGTTCATTGGTTCGAATAACATAAAGTAGATTAAAACCAAAACACTAACTCGTTGTGAACCCGGACTTGAATCTTGATCGCGGCTTTGAATCTTGAACCCTTCTTCTTTTCCCTCCTGATCAAACCCCCACTCCAAATAATAATAATCTTCTCCTCCTTGCGGCTCCAAAGAATAATAATTCGTGATCTTCGTGCGTCTCGAATAATTCCAGCCGTGTATATCTATCCTCTTATGTGCGGCAGTATAATCATATATATAATATATCTCTTCTAGCAGCCGCCTCCTATTTTTGTTTTAATACATCCCATGATACTAGTGGGAATGCCCGCGCGTTGCGGCGGGTGTCCCGAGTGATATCAGATTCAGTTATAATGTCTATTACGAACCACACCTATTCCAAGTTTCTAACATTTGATTTCATTCACAGAAAAATATTTGAGAGAGTAATGTTTAGTCAAAATTGTAATATTAATCACAAAAACCACAAAAACTTGCATCTGACACAACCAAAAGTGAAACATTGGCATAAAGACGATCAGTAGATATCGCAACAAATTTAAACTTCATGACTGGAATGTGAGCATCTGGAATTGGTTGAAGTTCTGCAACTTCCTCCATTCCGGAGGAACGCCCAAGCCAAACTCTAAAGACAACGTGGACCCGTTTAAGACAAAACAGTTTGGCCAGAGTGGGACAGCAGAGCTCTCTAATTTTGGGAGTACGATGGCTTAACACAAGAAATTCGCCGTTTAAAAAAATGATCAGATGAGGTCACTAACACCAACATATAAGTTGCAGTAATTAACCTAAAATGGCTCAATGTAATCCAATAGACCATACCCATTATCACCACCAGAAGCAAAACAAAAATGCTGTGAAGCCATTTAATCACGGAACTCATCCATGAACTTCTGGTGAAATTCAGTCAACCACGAAACTATAGCCGGAATCTTCTCCTCTTGTGGCAATATCATGCACCGAAAATGCCACGTCCCAGGAACCTGCAACCGAAATGAACATTTTAATGATAAATATATGATTTTGATTAGTTCTCATAGTTCTTGCAGTAGTTATGGTTACGTAAAAACTAAAAACATTCACTTATGAACCAATATGAAAAAAGGTATTGAAAAACTTACCTGACCAAAACAAGAACCAGGAACCACAATTATACCAGTGGCGTTTAGAAGGCGAGCAGTGTAATAAGCGTCGGGTGTTTTTTAAGTGATTCCGCTTCTTTTATTGCTTTGATGGGCAGCCGAATGCGTGGGAAAAGATACATTGCGCCTTCTGCTTTGTTGCAAGTAATACCCTCTAACTTGTTCAATCCATCTTCTAATATCTATTATTTAAAATTGACAAAAAAAACCAAAATTAAATTTGTTATAGTGGCTATATCATTATACTTAAGGATGAGATTATTTTCTCATATACCGGTACCGTAGCGATATGGCATCGATATAGCCTAATTGGTATTGGTATTAGGATTTCTCAAATGCGGATATTCGGTAAAATACAATACGGTATCTGTACCAGGTTTTTTTTGGTATTTCGGCATTCGGTACTGAATTATTACTCTCACCGCTGCAAAAAAAAAAAACACATAAAAATGGAACATTACCATAAAACTGACTTATATTTTGCTTATATAAATCAACTTTATAGAGCAAAATCCATTATTTAAGAAGCGTAGTACCTGAACCCCCCACATGTAGGGAGGAGGTTGAGGGCTTGATGCTAAGTAACCAGGTGGAGGCATAGGCGAATAAGCCTGTTCAAGAAGTAATTACGTAAACACCACCTAAATTTAGTCAAACAACTCACACCACACATGCTCCAATTTGACTATAAGCTTAAAAGTGTTATAGATACAAAACCTGAAATCCGGTCCAATCAGGTGGGACCGCTCCCATGGCATTGCCTAAGGGCTGCTCCTGAGCAAACAAAAACCAATAAACAATATAGATAAGGAATGTAAGTAAAACAGATTAACATCTATATACATCCCATGATGCACAAGAGTCAAAAGAGAATCAATTCACCTAGGATGTTGGAGGAGTTTCATTTGTGGAAGCGTTTGCCTCCTTAACAGGCGATCATAGAAACGATGGTTCAAAAAAATAAAAAAAAACAACTTATCGATCGACCGGAACGATCCGGTGACAATTCTGGTCTGGAACTATCGGAATTAGGTTCGTCATCGGTGCCTGTGATGAGCATATGTGTCAAATTTTGAAGGCATGCAAATGAAATTGAAACAAAGCATGGGGGATTACATGTTTTTTAAAGGGTTCGAATGGGAGAAACCGAAAATGTGTGTCGTAAAATTTGACATTTCAACTGATAGGAGATGAAGGGGTTAACACTTAATACATTCAATTTCAATGAAAGGTATGTATGAAATCTCCTAATTACCCCTCTAGTGTCTTAAAACTTTGGTTGAAATACATATTTAACCCCTCTAAAATGGCTTACACGTTCTTGTACATGGTGCTTCATAACTTGTAAGCATGGTAAAATTACAATTTTATCCATCACATTTGCTTTATATAGTATTATAGATTATAGTATTTTACTCTTATAACAATAACAAAAAGGCAAGCCATTAAAAAAAACTTCTAGTCTACACGTACCTTTTATGTAACGATTTCTGATTTTTGAAGTCATCCATCATTTGCTTCACAAAGTCCAAAGTTATTACATCACCCTCTATTCGTGCACCAGCATAATGTGGCTCCACATCTACATTTACAAAAAAAAAAAAAAAAAAACATTAAAAGTCCTCATTATTAAAACATTGATAGCATATCATTTTTAAAATGCAAGCATAGTCAAAGCACCATCAGTGTAGCCAGCCCACCAACCAGTCTTGTTGACCACCAAGAATGCTGCCAGTGCTGCAGATGCCACCATAGTGGCTACAATGGGCCGCACCACCAGCATCAATATAGCCAGTAATGCTACTGCCACCGCCACCGCTGTGGCAGTAACCTGAAGGGAATGATAAGATAGGGAGAGGACAATTAAAATGCGTAACCGTTAACATTTGACACAACGACTGTACATTATCATAGATTTCATTTGTCATGTGATCTTGCAGATTTCCTAGTATTACACTTTAAGTTATAAGTGATTATTTAACTAATATGCTAAGGGCCACGACAACTAAACAGTAGAAAAGACAATATTCATTTGTAGAGAATAATGTAACTTCAAAAGATGAAGCGTCTGGTAAAAACAGATAAAACTGTAAACCAGTAGAAAATATAAATAAGGAATAATTAAAGAAAATGATACCTATGGTTCGAAAGCCAATAGACTCGGCTACCGAGCGTTGTTCGGAAGTAGGTACATAAATTTCTTCTTCAAACTTGAGCTTCATAACAGCCTTTTCACATTCTTTTAGTTTCTTTGAAGCATCTGGATCATTAGGAGATATTCTCTTTACCTAGTGTCATATATAGGCGTACAACAAGAGCAATGTACATTAGCTATCAACTAAGGATAATTTAAGCACATATTATATGAGTACATAAAACTTGCATACAATTGTAACACAGAAGCACCATCAAGATTCAACAGAAAAAAGTAACGGGGATCTAAATCGGCCCCAACCCACTATTTTATAGTGGGCCAGAATGTGATCAAACCGCCCGCTATATAGTAATAACAAACTGGCATTAATAAACACAAACACACACCACTGCAACAAAAAAAAAAAAAAAAGAAAAAAAAAAGCCTCTTCTTTCTAAACCCTAAGGAAGTAGAAAATAATTAAATTATAAAAAAATTGAAATCATCATATTATCCTAATAACAACCAGAAGCGATATACCAAATAATTTTCAACTGGTAGTGAGAGCTTGTATATTTCTTCTTTATTTGTGAAGGTTACAAGTTAGGGTTTAATCCTAACCAGTGGTGTATTTGCACCTTCAATTTCATTATTTCACATTCGTTATCACAAGATCATGTGCAATTTCAAAGTGATTATGTCCAGGTAAATCGTTGAAATACTGCTTAAAGTTACAACTTTCATAGGTTTTTTTTTTTACGGTGAGAAACAAAATTGAGCTCAAATTGTCAAATAAAGTAGTATAAATTAGGGTTTAACCGTAGCCATAGATATGTTTGTACCTTCAATTTCATTATTTAATAACTATTGAGGCCGAATGATTGAAAAAGGGGAACAAATTGTTAGTAATTTAAGATGATACATACCTATCGGCAACGGAGAAGAGAGCATTGGAACCTTTAAAACTAAAATCAACAGGTTTATCGTTGTCATCGTAGAAGAAAAGGCGTACCAATCGATAGATTACCAGACCGAAGATGATTGTCGACATCTTAATATTTCGGGTGGCTGGAAACGAACTCGAATTGAAGGAGGAACGATTGTATTGATGAAACTAATTATTGCATTGAAGAGGACGATTGAGTTGAAGAAGCTGATGGTAACATTTAGTTTCAATGGAGGGTTTCATAACTGATAGGGCGATGCAGGGAGAGCAGGGTAGAATGGGAAGAAAAATGAAAAAATATAAGGTTTTGTTTGTGACTTTTGGTCTGCCATCTTACAAATTGTGTTGTAAATTACTATTATGTACATTTGAAATGCTTTATATAGTATATATAGATAATATGAGTGATCTTGCATTCAGTATCACAATTGGATTAAAATGCTAATTCCGTAATTCTTGGCCCATATGCGAGTCGCTAAAGCAGCCCAATACACAACACAATGCGATATATGGCCCAAATAAATTAGTATTTGTAATGCAATCAACGTTTCTATTTCTTCGATCAAACTTTTTGTTTGTGGTCAATAGTGGGACCCACATAGCCTCATGAATGAAAAAGACATCTACATTTTTTTCGTTTTATGCAAGTCTTTTAAATGCAACTTTCCCTTAATGTGCACTTTAGTCCTTAGAGTTCTATGAGCTATTTTTTAAATAACTTTTCTTTAATTGCAATTCAATCATTCATCTTTCAGCTTTATTTAATATTCCACGAAGAACGTTTAAGCTCGTTTCAGTACTCGATCAAGTATCTTAAATATTTCTCTATTTAGCTCCACACTTCACGAACACCTATAAAAATATAAATTTAGTAAAACCGAACAAAACTGACTTGAATATTAATAAAAATACATTAAAATACTATACAAAATACATAAGATAAATAGTATGGTTTACACCATATCAATTAACTAATCAAAACTTAACAGTTTTCCACTCATCCAACGATTCATTCTAATAATCATTGACCATACACAATCGGATATTATTTTATCATGCCATCAATTCATTAAGCAGAATTATCAAACCACAACATGAACATGTACAAATCATCGAAACCTCCTCATCATGCAAGTTCTAGATCTACAATTCTATAATGGAACCCTAATCTCACATAAGATCACAACATCAGGATTTTAGTAACGGACAAGGATGAACACTAACCGTGATACCGAAGTGATTAGCTTAATCGAGATGGGAAGGTTTTGAGATCCCAAAATTGCCGTCACACATAGAACAGGGAGAGATAACTTTAGGGTTTTTGTGTTTACGGTTACTAGTTATGAGGGATTATACAATTAAAATGATAGTCAGGCCCATTCTGGGCCGCGAGTAAACCTGGGCCGAGGACCCTTTTGGCGAAAGTCCTCTTGGCGAAGAACCCTCCTTCGCCAAGGATTGGTTGTGACGAAGAACCCTTCTTCGTCAGGGAGTGCATGTGACGAAGAACCCTAGTTCTTATTCGCTATGAATTCTTCGTCGATATGAGTGTGGTATGCACATGTTATGACTAAACATTAAACACTAAACAATTCCTAAGTTTTTATGCAACAACCAAACATAACAATACCTTAATCATTCATATACAAGGCACATGATACAACGTAAAATGATTTGCGAAAACAGGATGGTGAAACAAGTGATGCATAGAGGAAAGTCCTTGAAATCTCGGGTTGTCAAATCATCCCCAACTTGAAAGAAATTTCGTTCCGAAATTTGATAAGTAATCCGAAGCAGCACGGTGTTAGATCAGGATGACTGTGGATTTTTCCCGGGTGCCACATCATCCCCAACTTGAAAGGGAATTTCGTCCTGAAATTCATCAGTTGCATCAGGATTAGATTGATCAGTTGGGAATAGTTGAGGATACTTGAGCTTCATCTGATCCTCGCGTTCCCACGTGAACTCTGGTCCACGTCTTGAGTTCCAACGGACTTTCACGATCTGGATTCGACTATGCTTACGGACCTTGACCTCCTGGTCCATAATTTCGATAGGTTCTTTGACAAACTGTAACTTGTCGTCAATCTTCAGCTCTTGAAACGGCACCACAAGTGTTTAATTGCGAAACATGAAAGACATCGTGAACATTACCCATCTCCGTAGGTAACTCGAGCTTGTAAGCCACTCTACCAATTCGTTCCAAAATTTTGAATGGTTCGACATAACGCGGATTAAGCTTGCCGCGTTTCCCAAACCGGACTAAACCCTTCCAGGGTGAGACTTTCAACATAACGCGATCGCCTACAGCGAACTCCAGAGGTTTCCTACACTTGTCAGCGTAGCTTTTCTGACGGTCACCCGCTGTCGCCATACGGTTTCTATTCTGGACAATCTTTTCTGAAGTTTCAAGTACAAGTTCCGGACCTGTGATCTAGCTGTCACCCACCTAAGCCCAACAGAGAGGAGAACGGCATTTCCATCTGTACAATGCTTCGAACGGAGTGCTTGGATGCTAGAATGGTAGCTATTGTTATAAGAAACCTCTAACAAGGGCAAGTGTTTCTCCCAACCCTTACCAAAATCGATCACACATGCTCGCAGCATGTCTTCAAGTGTTTGGATGGTTCGTTCACTTTGACCATCCGTCTGTGGGTGATAAGCGTTACTCATGTCGAGACGTGAGCCGAATGATTTATGCATCGACTGCCATAAATCTGATATGAAACGCGGGTCACGATCAGAGATAATAGAGGTTGGCACCCCGTGCCTAGAAACCACCTCCTTTAGATAAACAGCAGCAAGTTGTGAGAACTTATCAGTTTCCTTGATTGCTAGGAAGTGTGCCGACTTCGTGAGACCAGTGATGAAATCAATAGCAATCTGCTCCCATTTCCACATGGGTATTTCTGGTTGTTGAAGCAAACCAGACGGTTTTTTATATTCCACCTTGACTTTCGCACAAGTCAAACATTTACTCACATATGTCGCGATGTGGGCCTTCATCTTCGGCCACCAGTACAAGACTTTGAGGTCCTGATACATCTTATCCAAACCCGGGTGAACAGAATATCGAGACTTGTGCACTTCGTCCATCACGATTTCTATAAGATTACCATACAAAGGAACCCATACCCGTTCCATAAAATAATAAATGCCATCAGATCTCTCCACGAGTAATTTCTCCATGCCCCGCAAATACTCAGCCTTAATGTTTTCCTCTTTCAACGCTTCAGTTTAAGCAGAACGGATCTTGTCAGGTAAATTAGAATGGATTGTGAGCTGCAAGGCGCAGACACGTTTGGGTTTCGTTTCCTTTCGACTAAGGGCATCAGCTACAACGTTAGCCTTGCCTGGATGATACTTGATAGCACAATCGTAGTCATTTAAGAGTTTTACCCAGCTACTGTGACACCTGTGTCACTTCAACCATCAAACAAATGCCAAACCAATGAAATATTGTATTTCATACTTGGGATTTGTAAAAATATGTGTATCGTTTGCACATATCAACTCTTGTTAGATTTTAAGCTTTAAATCGCTTTCTGGAGGGTTATACGCGCTCTGATGCGTAAATATAACCATTTTAATCCAACGAACACTCCGGAATAGTGAAATAGGCTTAACATACCTTAAATAACCTTTACACAACTTAGAAATAAGTTTTAAAGGCTTTGCTATGGCAAAAACAAGTTAATTCGCTTACAGGGACTAAACTTGACAAACTGCGAAAGTATGCCAATTTGAACTGTAACAGACATTCTAGAACATGACCATAAGTTAAACACACCTTAAATATCCTTTATATAGCTTAGAAATAGGCTTTGAGGTGTTCGGTATGCTAAAATAACTTTTGGGTCATTCAGGGACTAAAAGCGTCAAAAAGTGCACAAGTTTGCACTTTCGCGCATAACTTACGTTCCGAATACATCCGGACATCCAAAAATTTATGTAAGCACTAAAATATTTTATTTTAGTGTTTGGCATAAGAAAAATCCATTCGTCGCGTCATTTGGATCGTTTTTCGCGCTTATGCGCATTCCGTCGTAATTAAGCGAACATCGCGATTGTACGGCCAAACGAACCGACATCCGAGATATTTTTGAGCACATTTTAAGTTCCCTATACTTTAACTTCATTTTAGAGCTTTGAAATGGGGTTAACAGGCCTTAAACGTGTCGAAAATGGCCTTATTACACAGCAGGGACCAAAACTGCCAAAAATCAAAGTTTATGGTCTGCAAGGTCCTTACGGACCTCAACATTCTGAGTGTTGAGGTCCGTAAGCAGTCCCCAGACAGCAGAAAACTTGCAGAAACATTGAATCAGGTCCATTCCTCTTGTGCACATGGTATTGGGCAATACTAGGGGCTCAAATGGTTTTGTAAAACCATGTTCTTGAGGTGGATGGCCAAGATCAAAGCACGGTTAACAAGAAACGATCTTAACGGCTCCCCAAAAACTATAAATACCCCCCCCCCATTCCATTGCAAAACCCACAAGAATTTTGAGAAGCTCTAAGTTGGAACCTTTGTTTCATGCCTGAGCTACTTGGATCAAGATTAGCATTCGGGGACCCTTTGTAAGTGTTCCTTCGTTCTTTTATTGCTTTTCGAGTCCGAAAGTCAAACTTTGTTTGACTTTCTGCATTGACCAGTTTATGGTCAATGCGAAGTTCATTTGAACTTCGCAACGTTATTGTAATCATGATGGTTATAGTCCTTTGTGACTATGCCTACTGATTACCACATTGTCTAGGGTCGTAGGGGTAAGCGATCTAATAAATCGCTTATACCTTCGAACCTGACCCATTTGGTCGATCATTAGGATCCGACCAAATACCTTAGGTGACCATAGTATATAGGGAATAACCTTCCGAGGTTATACCTTATGGTCGCTTCGTTAAGTAGTTGTATGATAGGTAGTTTATATGCCTTAGGTAAATTACCAAAATACCCTTTTCATGTGTAATTGGTAATTAAGCATATGTAACCTAAACTTTCGTCACTTAACTGATTATGTAACATAAGTAAACATTTTAGGCATATAATACTTGTCATAGGACTAGCTAGGCGAACGCGTTTTACGCGAACGACGCGTTAAGGTAGCATAAGCTACCTAAACGGGTCATGATGGGTCGAAAGCACTTAGGCTAGGTTTCATTTAGTATGTAGGCTTTGTTAAACCATACTACATGTGTTCCCATACTCATTTGGTTTTCAAGCCCTCATTCTATCAGATCCTCCGATATAGGTCCGGTTTATTAACATAGTTACCTATATTAGGTGTCGTTTGATTCCGTGATCTCTAGCATTGCTTGGTGGTTATCTTAGGACTTCTGAGCAATCTCAAGTGAGTACATAGTTCCCCTATTTTACTGTTTTTCCAAACTGTTTTGGGGTGAAGCATGTGTACCTTGGTGTTATTTTCATGATTTCAAAGTATAATTGATTATACATGTTATTACTTATCTTTTGACAAACTAAATGACTATCTATGGTTTAAACACTGATTTCTCAAAGAACATAAAATAAAAATGTTGAATTGTACTTATTTTATGTTCACCAGACCGATTGTTAGTATGATATAGCGCTATAGGATTTGACACCCCATTCCTGTTGTCATGGAATGTCTGAAACCAATTTGTTTCTCCATCCAAATAGGGATTTCCTTTGTGGTATCCCTATAGTCTCAAAGGTGTATTTTGATGCACTAGGTCTGAATGAATTCTTAAATCATATTATTTTTGTATATTTAGTTATACTCCCAAAAGTATAGTTTGATATGCTCCCATGTGTGATATTGTACAAAACCAACATATATTTTGTTAATCATCCAAAGCATATTTTGATATGTTATTTACAAAACCAAAACATAGTTTAATATGTTATTTATCACATCCAAAGCATATTTTGATATGTTATTTATAAAACCAAAACATGGTTTAATATGTTATTTATAAATCCGAAGTATACTTGTAATAGACTACTTAAAACTATCATTTTAAACAAAGAAGGTATATTTAATGTACTATCTATCTATCGATTGGGTTTTGGTTAATGTTTAGATAACGGGACGGGTGTAATGTGATGAAAACATGGTAGATACGCCGCTGGTACTTCTTATATATAAGTGTATTCATTGCATTACATACCGTGGCGTTATTTAGTACACTTGGGTTAACGATATTGGACCTGAAATATATTTTAATATATTACTCATTCGATTCCCTTAAAATCCAAAGTATATTTGCACATATACTATAAGCCTTTTTTATCAAAATATTGTTTTACAAGCAACTTATCTTATACAAACTCATTTTACATGGTTATTCATTTAACCTTACATTTATTTATACATGTCATCTGATCTTATTGTTTTTCAAACGATTTATAAAACAAATCAATTTACAAGGTTCATGACTAAACTTTATTAAACATTTTCTTAAACTTACAAGTCATGAATCCTATTTTCAAAAAACCTATGTATCTCACAGGCATTTTTATGCCGACGTACCTATTTTTACACATGTTTCAGGTGCTGTTTCGTGATGATTGTTGATACACACTACACTTAGGATGGACTCGTGCCTTAGCAACTTTAAAACTTGGAAGATCATAGTTGTACTTATTTGATTGTATTAAAACAATGAGTTCAATTATTCAATAAAACAGAATTTATTTATTCCCTGGTTATGAAACAATGATTCTGTTACAACACTCCCCGACGTTTCCGCCACGTCTAGTTGCTTTACGTGGTCGGGGTGTGACAGAAAAGTTGGTATCAGAGCCAGTGGTTATAGGGAATTAGGTTATTAGTAATGCTTTGACCTAGACTATAACCTTCCTAGGACCCTAACGCGAGTTTACTTGTGTTTAGTCATAAAACGATACCTTCACCTATCCTTCGGTGATAACCACAATGAGAACACAAAGTTCTAATCCGCTTTGAAAATTAATCATCTGTTTTTGGATGATTGATTACTAGGTTTTGAACCCTCTATTGTAAGGTTTTGAACCCTCTGTTATAAGGTTTGGAACCCCTTTAAGTTTTCAAAATCCCGTCAAAGTTGGTCTAAATAATGTGAACACGTGCAAACTGGAAGGGTGGGTGCCTGTACCCTGAGTTTTCTGTCTAAGGCTAGAGTGTTCATACAAATCCACATAATCGGACCAGTCACTCTTACCTGGGAACTCTTGGGGTGAGTCTCCACTTATAGGCGAGCATGTCTTCACGATACATTATTTTTGACCTATTTACTTTGATTAATCACCAGGGTCGTTTGTTGCTTTGTAGTAACAAACAAATGACCACTATCCTTGCTTTCATCAGATTTGTTTCATCTCATTCTTTTCGTCTAATTCTCTCACTCGTTTTCCTTTCATGTTTCCTCTTTTAGAATTCCTCCTCGACGCGACAATCAGATGGAGAATGCCGAACTGGCGGAAATCGTAACCTTCTGGGGTAGCCCAGTTGGCCAGTCCCACCCAGCCTCTTCTTGAGGTCACCGGTTCGACTCCCGGCAATGCCCTATTGGGGTGTTGGGGCTCTTCACCATGGGTACTCACCGCCAGGCAACATTGGGACGTTGTTACCTTGCGGAGTTACAATACTCCGGCGGATGGGAGGTCCGTGCAACTATCCCCCCACCCCCCCAACTGGCGGAAATCATCGCGCAGCAAATGGCTGCTGCCTTCCCAAATCTTTATTCTCAAATGATTCAAGCCATCAACAACAACAATGCTCCATGCAATTTCAAGAATTTTAACTCGGCTAAACCGCTCAAGTTTAGTGGTTCTGAGGGAGCAACTGGACTTCTTCAATGGTTCGAGAGCATTGAGAATACTTTCCGTCACGTTCAGTGTCCTGAAAATCGCAAGGTCGAGTTATCTTCAAGTGTGTTTCAGAAGAGGGCTCTTACGTGGTGGAACGGGGTGATGAGAGACCGCGGTGCTGAGGTTGCATTAGCACAGACTTGGGCCGAGCTTAGGGCTCTTATGATGAAGGAATTCTGTCCTCGTCATGAGCTAAGGGCTCTAGAAAGGGAATTTGATGATTTGAAGCAAGACAGTGGGGAACATCGAGCCTATACTGACCGCTATGAGGAATTGAGCTCGTTATGCCTTACTATGGTTACGCCTCTGGGTAAAGCGATTGGGAAATACATTGATGGTCTTCCTGACGTAGTTCAGGATATCGTTACTGGCAGCAACCCTACTACTGTCAGACAAGCCATTGAATTGGCTGCCACTCTGACTGAATCCCATATCAGGAAGCGCAAGCTGTTTCGGAAGGGCGACTCAAGACCATCTGACAAGACTGCTCAAGTGGAACCAAAGGAAGAAAATGCTGAGGTGTCCAAGAAGAAGAAGCGCAAAGCCTCTCAAAACTACACTATAACTGCTCAAGACAAACAGGTTGCACCAAACCAGCCAGGACAACCTCGCAAAAGGCAAAACTATGTTGGTACCGCACCTTTGTGCAACAACTGCAACCGTCATCATCTAGAGCAAGAGCAGTGTCACAAATGTACCCACTGTGGTCGGTTGGGACATTTAATCAATGTTTGTCGTTATGCAAATCAAGCTGCTGCAAACCCTGTTGCTGTTCAAGCACGGTTCCCTCCGGGGTCATGTTATAACTGTGGTGACCTTACTCACTACAGAAACAATTGCCCAAGACTTGTTAACGCACCTCCAGCGCGAGGACGAGCATTTAACATCAATGAGGAAAACGGGAACAATGATGCAGCAGTGAACAATTAGTGTTTTGAAATTCCTTGGTTGTTATCTTTTGACACTTCAAGACAATTCAGTTGTTGCATAAATAAAGATTTGTTGTTTTTATTTCTGCAAAATTTATGCGTTTGTGTGAATGTTTGATGCAACCTTATGATGTCAACCCAAAGACAAACTACTCATGCGGTTCAGTTATCTTATGATCACTTGTGATCTCCCCAAGAACCTTTAACACTCATTTCTTTTAAGAAACAAAGCCAAACTCTTATTGAAAATCCTTCTATCTTTATAGATGGATCCTTGAAAATGCTTAAAGTGCCAAATGAAATCCATGGATTGGATTTCCTAATGTGCTTTAAATATCCATGCCCAAGGATAACGAATTAAAGAATCAAGTTAACTAAATTTGTGCTTATGTGTTTTTCTTACATGTTTTGTGGTTGTATGTGATCCATCCAAATCCTCATAGAATCTTCCATATCTCATACGAGAGATTCTTAATAGGATATCCAAAGTTACTATCTTAAATCCTTAATGCACTTCTACGTTGTAGTCAAGGTCCCTTGGATTTTAAAGTACTATTCTAAAATTGGACCCCTTGAGTGGTCTAGTTAAACATATTGTTTCAAATCTGGTTAGAAATATCATGTGATGATATAATTGAAAAGATCCCTTTAAAGTGGTCTATTTAAAAAGATTATACAACGGTCTAGTTAAGAAGATCATGTGTTGATCTAGTTAAAAAGCTCGTTCGTTGATCTAGTTAAAAAGATCCTTTGGTGATCTAGTCGAGTCGCTTCATGTTTATTCAAGTGATTTTTTTTCCTACGCATTATGAAATGAACTGTGCGGACTGTGAAAGGAATTACGTAATTATGGAGGCCTACATAATTATGGAATTTAATGCACAGAAACCACAGGAAGCTTTGTCATGTGTTAAGACCTATAGTGACAAGAATAATGATACGGGAGAAGTCTTGGACCTCGACCAATGTCATTTGTTCTCACACTCCCCAATTCTTATCTCAATCACACACCAAGTTTCCTATGATAAGTCTTCATAAGAAACGTTCTTCTGTCCGTAGTTCAAAATTCCATGTTTTACTATTACAAGGAATTCACTTTGAGGGTTAACAAATTCTCTAAGAGTCCTAACATGGCCCAGAGTTTTACTTAAGGGTTCAATGGATCTATTAGAAGGAGAAACCGTCACAGCTGTCTTCACAAGTTTCCTCTAGGATTAAATTTCGGGACGAAATTTCCTAAAGTAGGGGAAACTGTGACACCTGTGTCACTTCAACCATCAAAAAAATTCCAAACCAATGAAATATTGTATTTCATACTTGGGATTTGTAAAAATATGTGTATCGTTTGCACATATCAACTCTTGTTCGATTTTAAGCTTTAAATCGCTTTCTGGAGGGTTATACGGGCTCTGATGCGTAAAAATAACCAGTTTAATCCAATGAACACTCCGGAATAGTGAAATAGGCTTAACATACCTTAAATAACCTTTACACAACTTAGAAATAAGTTTTAAAGGCTTTGGTATGGCAAAAACAAGTTAATTCGCTTACAGGGACTAAACTTGACAAACTGCGAAGTATGCCAATTTGAACTGTAACAGACATTCTAGAACATGACCATAAGTTAAACACACCTTAAATATCCTTTATATAGCTTAGAAATAGGCTTTGAGGTGTTCGGTATGCTAAAATAAACATTTGGGTCATTCAGGGACTAAAAGCGTCAAAAAGTGCACAAGTTTGCACTTTCGCGCATAACTTACGTTCTGAATACATCCGGACATCCAAAAATTTATGTAAGCACTAAAATATTTTATTTTAGTGTTTGGCATAAGAAAAATCCATTCGTCGCGTCATTTGGATCGTTTTTCGCGCTTATGCGCATTCCGTCGTAATTAAGCAAACATCGCGATTGTACGGCCAAACGAAACGACATCCGAGATATTTTTGAGCACATTTTAAGTTCCCTATACTTTAACTTCATTTTAGAGCTTTGAAATGGGGTTAACGGGCCTTAAACGTGTCGAAAATGGCCTTATTACACAGCAGGGACCAAAACTGCCAAAAATCAAAGTTTCTGGTCTGCAAGGTCCTTACGGACCTCAACATTCTGAGTGTTGAGGTCCGTAAGCAGTCCCCAGACAACATAAAACTTGCAGAAACATTGAATCAGGTCCATTCTTCTTGTGCACATGGTATTGGGCAATACTAGGGGCTCAAATGGTTTTGTAAAACCATGTTCTTGAGGTGTATGGCCAAGATCAAAGCACGGTTAACAAGAAACGATCTTAACGGCTTCCCGAAAACTATAAATACCCCCCCATTCCATTGCAAAACCCACAATAATTTTGATTTGAGAAGCTCTAAGTTGGAACCTTTGTTTCATACCTGAGCTACTTGGATCAAGATTAGCATTCGGGGACCCTTTGTAAGTGTTCCTTCATTCTTTTATTGCTTTTCGAGTCCGAAATTCAAAATTTGTTTGACTTTCTGCATTGACCAGTTTATGGTCAATGCGAAGTTCATTTGAACTTCGCAACGTGATTGTAATCACGGTGGTTATAGTCCTTTGTGACTCTGCCTACTGATTACCACGTTGTCTAGGGTCGTAGGGGTAAGCGATCTAATAAATCGCTTAAACCTTCGAACCCGACCCATTTGGTCGATCATTAGGATCCGGCCAAATACCTTAGGTGACCATAGTATATAGGGAATAACCTTCCGAGGTTATACCTTATGGTCGCTTCGTTAAGTAGTTGTATGATAGGTAGTTTATATGCCTTAGGTAAATTACCAAAATACCCTTTTCATGTGTAATTGGTAATTAAGCATATGTAACCTAAACTTTCGTCACTTAACTGATTATGTAACATAAGTAAACATTTTAGGCATATAATACTTGTCATAGGACTAGCTAGGCGAACGCGTTTTACGCGAACGACGCGTTAAAGTAGCATAAGCTACCTAAACGGGTCATGATGGGTCGAAAGCACTTAGGCTATGTTTCATTTAGTGTGTAGGCTTTGTTAAACCATACTACATGAGTTCCCATACTCATTTGGTTTACGAGCCCTCATTCTATCCGATCCTCCGATATAGGTCCGGTTTATTAACATAGTTACCTATATTAGGTGCCGTTTGATTCCGTGATCTCTAGCATTGCTTGGTGGTTATCTTAGGACTTCTAAGCAATCTCAAGTGAGTACATAGTTCCCCTATTTTACTGTATTTCCAAACTGTTTTGGGGTGAAGCATGTGTACCTATGTGTTATTTTCATGATTTCAAAGTATAATTGATTATACATGTTATTACTTATCTTTTGACAAACTAAATGACTATCTATGGTTTAAACACTGATTTCTCAAAGAACATAAAATAAAAATGTTGAATTGTACTTATTTTATGTTCACCAGACCGATTGTTAGTATGATATAGCGCTATAGGATTTGACACCCCATTCCTGTTGTCATGGAATGTCTGAAACCAATTTGTTTCTCCATCCAAATAGGGATTTCCTTTGTGGTATCCCTATAGTCTCAAAGGTGTATTTTGATGCACTAGGTCTGAATGAATTCTTAAATCACATTATTTTTGTATATTTAGTTATACTCCCAAAAGTATAGTTTGATATGCTCCCATGTGTGATATTGTACAAAACCAACATATATTTTGTTAATCATCCAAAGCATATTTTGATATGTTATTTACAAAACCAACACATAGTTTAATATGTTATTTATCACATCCAAAGCATATTTTGATATGTTATTTATAAAACCAAAACATAGTTTAATATGTTATTTATAAATCCGAAGTATACTTGTAATATACTACTTAAAACTATCATTTTAAACAACGAAGGTATATTTAATGTACTATCTATCTATCGATTGGGTTTTGGTTAATGTTTAGATAACGGGACGGGTGTAATGTGATGAAAACATGGTAGATACGCCGCTGGTACTTCTTATATATAAGTGTATTCATTGCATTACATACCGTGGCGTTATTTAGTACACTTGGGTTAACGATATTGGACCTGAAATATATTTTAATATATTACTCATTCGATTCCCTTAAAATCCAAAGTATATTTGCACATATACTATAAGCCTTTTTATCAAAATATTGTTTTACAAGCAACTTATCTTATACAAACTCATTTTACATGGTTATTCATTTAACCTTACATTTATTTATACATATCATCTGATCTTATTGTTTTTCAAACGATTTACAAAACAAATCAATTTACAAGGTTCATGACTAAACTTTATTAAACATTTTCTTAAACTTACAAGTCATGAATCCTATTTTCACAAAACCTATGTATCTCACAGTCATTTTTATGCTGACGTACCTATTTTTACACATGTTTCAGGTGCTGTTTCGTGATGATTGTTGATACACACTACACTTAGGATGGACTCGTGCCTTAGCAACTTTAAAACTTGGAAGATCGTAGTTGTACTTATTTGATTGTATTAAAACAATGAGTTCAATTATTCAATAAAACAAAATTTATTTATTCCCTAGTTATGAAACAATGATTCTGTTACAACACTCCCCGACGTTTCCGCCACGTCTAGTTGCTTTACGTGGTCGGGGTGTGACAGAAAAGTTGGTATCAGAGCCAATGGTTATAGGGAATTAGGTTATTAGTAATGCTTTGACCTAGACTATAACCTTCCTAGGACCCTAACGCGAGTTTACTTGCGTTTAGTCATAAAATGATACCTTCACCTATCCTTAGGTGATAACCACAATGAGAACACAAAGTTTGAATCCGCTTTGAACATTAATCATCTGTTTTTGGATGATTGATTACTAGGTTTTGAACCCTCTATTGTAAGGTTTTGAACCCTCTGTTATAAGGTTTGGAACCCCTTTAAGTTTTCAAAATCCCGTCAAAGTTGGTCTAAATAATGTGAACACGTGCAAACTGGAAGGGTGGGTGCATGTACCCTGAGTTTTCTGTCTAAGGCTAGAGTGTTCGTACAAATCCACATAATTGGACCAGTCACTCTTACCTGGGAACTCTTGGGGTGAGTGTCCACTTATAGGCGAGCATGTCTTCGCGATACATTATTTTTGACCTATTTACTTTGATTAATCACCAGGGTCGTTTGTTGCTTTGTAGTAACAAACAAATGACCACTATCCTTGCTTTCATCAGATTTGTTTCATCTCATTCTTTTCATCTAATTCTCTCACTCGTTTCCTTTCATGTTTCCTCTTTTAGAATGCCTCCTCGACGCGACAATCAGATGGCGAATGCCGAACTAGCGGAAATCATCGCGCAGTAAATGGCTGCTGCCTTCCCAAATCATTATGCTCAAATGATTCAAGCCATCAACAACAACAATGCTCCATGCAATTTCAAGAATTTTAACTCGGCTAAACCGCTCAAGTTTAGTGGTTCTGATGGAGCAAGTGGACTTCTTCAATGGTTCGAGAGCATTGAGAATACTTTCCGTCATGTTCAGTGTCCTGAAAATCGCAAGGTCGAGTTCTCTTCAAGTGTGTTTCAGAAGAGGGCTCTTACGTGGTGGAACGGGGTGATGAGAGACCGCGGTGCTGAGGTTGCATTAGCACAGACTTGGGCCGAGCTTAGGGCTCTTATGATGAAGGAATTCTGTCCTCGTCATGAGCTAAGGGCTCTAGAAAGGGAATTTGATGATTTGAAGCAAGACAGTGGGGAACATCGAGCCTATACTGACCGCTATGAGGAATTGAGCTTGTTATGCCCTACTATGGTTACGCCTCTGGATAAAGCGATTGAGAAATACATAGATGGTCTTCCTGACGTAGTTCAGGATATCGTTACTGGCAGCAACCCTACTACTGTCAGACAAGCCATTGAATTGGCTGCCACTCTGACTGAATCCCATATCAGGAAGCGCAAGCTGTTTCGGAAGGGCGACTCAAGACCATCTGACAAGACTGCTCAAGTGGAACCAAAGGAAGAAAATGCTGAGGTGTCCAAGAAGAAGAAGCGCAAAGCCTCTCAAAGAGTTGGAAAGCATCCTCCTGTATCGTCCCCCAAGAATATGCAACACCTTTCTGTGTTAATGCGGTAAGAGGTTGAGCAATCTTCGAGAAGCCTTTGATAAATCTGCGATAGTACCCAGCGAGACCAAGAAATTGTCGCACCTTCGAAGGATTCTTCGGTGCCGCCCAATTTCTGATAGCATCAATCTTAGCAGGATCCATGTGTATCCCCGTTTCATGAACAATGTGGCCAAGAAAGTGTGCTTCTCGTATCCAGAAGTCACACTTAGAAAACTTCGCGTAGAGTTGCTCCTTCCTCAGGAGCTCCAGGATAAGACACAAGTGTCGCTCGTTGTGACAACTGTGTTCTGTAATCGATGTATGATGTAAAACAATGATGTTTATTAATAAAACAATGTTCTTTGGTGTTATTATATGTGTTTTGGTGTTTCTATGTGTGTATTTGTGTTTGGTAATTTTTCAATTTGATTCGATTCTGATTTGCAAGCTTTAAATCGCGTTCTGGAAGGTTATACGCAAACTGGTGCATAAACGCAGTCAGTATAACACGACAAACACTCTGGAATAGTGACATGGGCTTAACATACCTTAAATAACCTCCACATAACTTAGAAATAAGTTTTGAATGGTTTGGTGTGTCGAAATCAACTTTGTTCGATCGCAGGGACTATTTGTGTCAAACTGCGAAACTATGCCGATTTGAACTGTAACGAACATTCCGGAACATGACCATAAGTTAAGCATACCCTAAATATCCTTTACATAGCTTAGAAATAGGCTTTGAGGAGTTCGGTGTGCTAAAATAAACTTTATGCTCATTCAGGGACTAAAAGCGTCAAAAAGTGCATAAGTTTGCATTTTCACGCATATCTTACGTTCTGAATATATCCAGACCTCCAAAAATTTATGTAAGCATTAAAATATTTTATTTTAGTGTTTGGCATAAGAAAAATCCATTCGTCGCGCAATTTTGACCATTTTCGCGTCCGTTACGACTTTCGTCGTAATTAACCGAACAACGCAACCGTACGGCCAAACGAACCGACATCCGAGTTATTTTTGAGCATATTTTAAGTTCCCTATACTTTAACTTCATTTTAGAGCTTTGAAATGGGGTTAACGGGGTGAAAACGTGTCAAAAATGCATCGAAAACCAAGTTTGGGGCTTCAGGGGCCTGTTCTGCCATTTTTGAAACTTGGCTGGTCTGTACAAGGCTTACGGACCGTAAGCCCTTAGCCATACGGTCCGTAAGGACCTCCCAGATCAGAAAAATTTGTTTAACAGCCTGTTAACAGCTGTTAAGCACTAATAACCCACTTGCACATGTCTCTTCCTGATAATGGGGGCCATTTTGTTGTACATGGGGTTGTAAACAAGTGTAGGGATGAGATTGAAGCACGATTTTCGAGAAACGATCTTAACGGTTCAAGGAAATCTATAAATACCCCTCACCCCCATTGCAAAACCCACTTGATTTATGAAATTTTCTCTAAGTTGATGTGTTTGAAACACTTCATACCTGAGAAATACTTGGAAATCAAACTTGCAGGGACCTTCTGTAAGTATTCTTTCGTTCTTTTCATTCGTTTTAGCGTTAAAGTCAAACTTCATTTGACTTTCTGCATTGACCAGTTTATGGTCAACGCGAAGTTAGTATGAACTTCATAACGTGAGTGTAATCACGATGGTTATAGTCCCTAGTGACTATACCTACTGATTACCACGTTATCTAGGCTCAGTGACGAGTCGTAGTTTCGGCCAAAATGCGTATTCTTGCGTATTTTGTAACCAAACTACTCTTAGGTATCAAAACCGTTTTTTTATACCAAACTTGTTTTCTAACTTAGTTAAGCATGTTTTAACATGCTTAGCTCGTCACTTTTAGTTTAGTGCTTATAGGGTCGTAAGGTAAGCGATCTAAACAATCGCTTATACTTTCGAACCTAACCCGTTGGTCGATCATTAGGATCCGACCAAACACATTAGGTGACCATAGTTGTATAGGGAATAACCTTCCGAGGTTATACCTTATGGTCACTACGTTTAGCTAGTTGTATGATAGGTAGTTTATATGCCTTAGGTTTATTACCAAAATGCCCTTTTCATGCATAAATTCATTTTAAACATTTGTAACCTAAATTTTGACATCTAAACTGATTAGGCAACAATATTAGACATGTTAAGGCATATAATACTTGTCATAGGACTAGTTAGGCGGTCCGAACGCTCTTATGCGCGCACGACACGTTAAAGTAGCGTAAGCTACCTTAATGAGTCGTAACGGGTCGAAAGCACTTAGGTTAGGTTCCGATTTAGAATGTAGACTTTGTTAAACCATATCACATGAGTTCCAACACTCATTTGGTTTACGAGACCTCATTTTGTCCGATCTTCCGATTTAGGCGTCTATTATTTACTAGTGATTCAATTACTAGGTGCTGCTTGCTTTCTCTGGTTTACTCGAGTTTGTTGAAGTACTATTGATTGAGGATACCTTGCACTACATGTGAGTACATAGTTCCCCTATTTTACTGTTTTCAAATGTTTTGGGGTGATTCATATGTACAAAATGTTTTCAAGGTTTAAACGATGATTTCAAAAACGAATAGAACGATTTATACTAAACTAATAACGATTTCGACAATGTGAACGAACTTGTTGGTTGTAGTTACATAACGAATGGCATTCATTAATTTTGGCCGAACCGACCAGTATTAGGTTATGGTACCATAGGATCTGACAAATCCCGTTATTGCACTATACCCATGGTTATGTGTGGGTGTTGTGGGTAACTAAATCTGTAATTATTAACTTACCCTTTGGAGGTTTGTTAATACGAGAAGCGAGGAACAAGGTAGTCGAGTCACGAAGGTTTGAATGTTATTAGCGAGACGACCATATATATAAGGTTTCACAATTAAAACGAGGATGACTTAAACGATTTAAACGAGAAAACGATTTAGAACGATTTGGAAATGATGTTAAACGATTTGGGTAAACGATTGGTCTTTGGTTAGTGTTTAGATAACGGGACTGGTGTATTGTGGTGAAAACATGGTAGATACGCCGTTGGTACTTCTTATATATAAATGTTTTCAACATATTACATCCTGTGGCGTTATTTAGTTCACTTGGGTAAACGATATTGAAACGATGTCACACAACGATGTTTTCGAAATAATATACGAGTTTTATTAACGAGTTTATACGAGATGTTTTACAAGATAGTTTTCTAAAACAAAAAGCTTTTGGGGTAAGAATCATGGCTACGAGATTTTATAAACTATAACCATCTTGATTAGAGTTGGTTAATCATGTTGCAATATTATATACTTTTCCAAAACAAGGTTTTTCGAAGTATTGCAATATATGTAAACAAGCCATGATTCCGATACTCTTATAAAACCTATATACTCGCCAGCATTTCTTTGTTGACTTTGTTTTTACATATGTTTCAGGTGTTGTTGCTTGATTGACGTTCTAGGATGTATACGTCACATAGGATCTGGAAAAGGCCTTAGTGACATAATAACTATGATAGACGATATAAAACTTGTTTGTTCTGTGTTAAAACAATGTTAATGTTTAATATTATCAATAAAACGAAACACTTTTTGTATCCATGGTTATGAAACGATAATTCTGTTACAACACCCCCCCGACGTTTCCGCCACGCTTTGTTGTTTTACGTGGTCGGGGTGTGACACTCGTGGTCCTCCTTGCTCTTAGAATAGATCAAAATGTCATCGATAAACACAATGACGAAGTCGTCCAGATACGGTTTGCACACACGATTCATAAGATCCATGAAAACTGCTGGTGCGGTTGTCAACCCGAATGGCATAACCAGAAACTCATAATGGCCATACAGCATTCGAAGAGCTGTTTTTAGGAACATCCTCCTCCCGTACTCTCATCTGATGATAGCCTGACCTTAAATCGATCTTTGAGTAAAAGCTTGACCCTTGCAACTGGTCAAACAGGTCATCGATGCGTGGCAATGGATAACGGTTCTTGACTGTCACTTTGTTAAGCTCACGGTAATCTATACACATATGAAAGGACCCGTCTTTCTTCTTCACAAACAGAACTACGGCTCCCCAAGGCGAAGAACTGGGTCGGATAAACCTCTATTCAACAGTTCTTGGAGTTGGTTTTACAGTTCTTGCAACTCTCCTGGTGCAAGACGATAAGGAGCACGAGCAATCGGGGCTGCCCCTGGTGTAAGGTCAATCTGAAATTCCACCTGACGGTGTGGAGGTAAACCAGGAAGTTCTTCAGGAAATACATCGAAAAACTCATGAAAAACTGGCGGGTCTTCGATTTTCCTCTCTTCAGGTTGAGTATCAGTAACAAGCGCTAAAATAGTAGGGTAGCCCTTTCATTAACACTTCTGGGCTTTCATGGCTGAGATGATGCCAACCATTGCACCACTACGATGACCTTGAACCAACAGTGATTCTCCACTGGGGAGAGGGATACGCACAATTTTCTCCTTACAGAGAATTTCCGCTTGATGTTTAGACAACCAGTCCATACCAATGACTACATCGAAGCTTCCAAGAGTAACGGGGAGTAGGTCAATGTCAAACACTTGACCCATGAGATCGAGTTTACACCCAAAAAGAACATGTGAAGCTTCAATCGATTTGCCATCAGCTAATTCTACTACATGTTTGTTTACAAGAGGCGTAGGAGTCAACCATAACCCCAATGACACATAACTCCAATCGGCACCAGAGTCGAACAAAAACAGAAGCAAATAGATTTTTTCCACCATACTTGAATCTCTTAAACCAGGTGTCACACCCCGACCACGTAAAACAACAAAACGTGGCGGAAACGTCAGGGAGTGTTGTAACAGACTCATTGTTTCACAACCATGGAATACATAGTTTCGTTTTATTGAATTAAATGTATTACATTATATTGGAATTAGAAACAAAACATGAACAAATAGACTTTCATTGTTATTAAGTCACTAAGGCCTCGTCCATTCCTATGTGAGCATACATCATTATCATCACCAAACATCATCAACTATTGTACCTGAAACACATGTGAAAATACGTCAGCATAAAAATGCCGGCGAGTACATAGGTCTTATATGAGTGTCAGATTCATGGCTCGTTTTACATGTTGCAATACTTATTTAAAAACCTTGTTTTGAAAAGTATAGTATTGCGACAAAATTAACCAACTCAAATCAAGTTGGTCATAATTTACAAAATCTCGTAGCCATGATTCTTAATTCCAAAACATTTGTTTTATAAAATCAAATTGTAAAACATATTGTAGAAACTCGTTAACAAAACAAGTATGGTTTATATTATTCAGAAAACATCATTGTGTGACATCGTTTCAAAATCGTTTACCCAAGTGATCTAAATAACGCAACGATATATAATGTGTTAAAAACACTTATATATAGGAAGTACCAGTGGCGTATCCACCATGCTTTTAACACATTACACCCGCCCCGTTACCTAATCACTTCCCTAACCCAACGGTTCAGACACTTACAAATGGTTCACATAAATCAAATGGTTACAAATGGTTCACATCAATCAAATGATTACAAATGGTTCACATACATCCAACGATTACAAATGGTTCTCATACATCCCATGATTTCAAATGGTTCCCATACATCGAATGGTTACAAATGGTTCACATACATCGAGTGGTTACAAATGGATTCTCATAAATCAAAGGTTACAAATGGTTCAAATTGTTCAAAATGTAAAACAATGGGCTAACATGTTAAGTGAACATGCATAGCAAAACATAATGAAATCATGTACTAATAGTGTACTACTGAACATAGCAAATATGTGATATGAAAACATGGAAAACACGAAAGTAACAAGTAGGCACATGTGTTTCACCCCAAAACATTTGGAAAACAGTAAAAGAGGGGTCTATGTACTCACTTAAGGGTGCTTAGAAGTCTTGAATAACAACCAAGCAAAGCTAGAGGGATCACGGAAATCAAACGGCACCTAATATAGGTAACTACATAAATAACCGGACCTAAATCGGAAGATCGGATATAATGAGGTTTCGTAAACCAAATGAGTATGGGATCTCATGTAACATGGTTTAACAAAGCCTACATTCTAAAATGAAACCTATCCTAAGTGCTTACGACTCGTTAAGATAGCTTACGCCACTTTAACGCGTCGTTCGCGTAAAACGCGTTCGGACCGCCTAACTAGTCCTATGATAAGTAATATATGCCTTAATATGTCTAATAATGTTACCTAATCAGTTTAGATGTCAAAATTTAGGTTACATATGCTTAAAATGAATTTATGCGTAAAAAGGGCATTTTGGTAATTTTCCTAAGGCATATAAATTACCTATCATACCACTAACTAAACAAAGTGACCATAAGGTATAACCTCGGAAGGTTATTCCCTATACAACTATGGTCACTAAACATGTTTGGTTAGACCGCTTGACTTACGACTCTACATAACCAATAAACCTAAAGTGACGAGCTAAACATGTTAAAACATGTTTAACGAAGTTAGAAAACAGGTTTGGTATCAAAAAAACGGTTTTGATACCCAAAAGTAGTTTGGTTACAAAATACACAAAAATACGCATTTTGGCCGAAACTACGACTCGCCACTATGCCTAGATAACGTGGTAATCAGTAGGTATAGTCATAAGAGACTAAAACCATCGTGATTACGCTCACGTTATGAAGTTCAAACGAACTTCGTATTGACCATAAACTGGTCAATGCAGAAAGTCAAACAAAGTTTTACTTCCAAGCTAAAAAAATGCATAAAAGAACGAAAGAGGGGAACAGTTGGAAGACTTCAACTTAGAGAATGAAAATCAGATCAAATGTGAGTTTGAGAGCAAAGGGGGTGGGGTTTATATAGTTTTTGCAAAACCGTTAAGATCGTTCATCGTAAAACGAGCTTCGATCTCATCCGTACACATGTGCCCATGGTTTTGTGAAACCATGGGAGCCCATAGTTTCATTAAAACCATATGCAAATGAGGGGAACAGCTGGAACAAGCTGGAATTTAGATTTTTCATTTTGGTCCCTTCCTAAGATAACTTTGGCAGAATGTCAATTTTGGTCCCTGAATGTGCAAAACATGGTTTTTGATGCATTTTTGACACCTTTAAGCCCCGTTAATCCCATTTCAAGGCTCTAAAATGAAGTTAAAGTATAGGGAACATGAAAAATGCTCAAAAATATCTCGGATGTCGGTTCGTTTGGTCGTACGGTTGCGTTGTTCGGTTAATTACGACGAAACACGAACGAATGCGAAAAACGATCCAAATTGCGCGACGAATGGAATTTTATCATGACAATCACTAAAATAAAATATTTTATTGATTACATAAAGTTTTGGATGTCCAGATGTACTCAGAACGTAAGATATGCGCGAAAATGTAAACTTATGCACTTTTTGACGCTTTTAGTCCCTGAATGACCAAGAAGTTTATTTTAGCACACCGAACCCCTCAAAGCCTATTTCTAAGCTATGTAAAGGATATTTAGGGTATTTTTAACTTATGTTCATGTTCCGGAATGTTCGTTACAGTACAAATCGACATACTTTCGCAGTTTGCAAAATTAGACCCTGTAAGCGAATAAAGTTGATTTCGCCACACCAAACCCTCCAAAACTTATTTCTAAGTTATGTAAAGGTTATTTAAGGTATGTTAAGCATAATTCACTATTCCGGAGTGTTCGTTGCATTAAACTGGTTATATTTACGCATCAATGCGCGTATAACCTTCCAGAAAGCGATTTAAAGCTTGAAATCGAACAAGAATTGATATGTGCAAAAGATACACATATTTATAAAAATCCCAAGTATGAAATACAATATTTCATTGGTTTGGTATTTGTTTGATGGTCGCAGAGGCACAGGTGTCACAGTCTCCCCTACTTTAGGCAATTTCGTCCCGAAATTTATTCGTTGGAGTCTGTCTGTGATGCTGTGTTAAATAATTACCTTGCATGGAATCTAAGGTGTTTATCTATTTGCGTAGAATAACCCATCAAAGATTATGCAAGGCATAATCCTGTCATTTCTCTCAACAGACAATCTTTAAAAATGAAAATGAAGGAAAAATCAAGGATATTCATTTCCCTCGATGGATATTCTTCATAAACGAAAATGAACGGAATGAGTCATTTTCCTCAATGGGTATTCTTTAGAAATGGAAATGAAGGAAGAATCAAGGATATTCATTTCCCTCGATGGATATTCTTCAGAAACGAAAATGCACTAAGTGAGTCATTTTCATCAATGGGCATTCTTTAGAAATGGAAATGAAGGAAGAATCAAGGATATTCATTTCCCTCGATGGATATTCTTCAGAAACGAAAATGCACGGAATGAGTCATTTTCCTCAATGGGTATTCTTCAGAAATGGAAATGAAGGAAGAATCAAGGATATTCATTTCCCTCGATGGATATTCTTCAGAAACGAAAATGCACGAAATGAGTCATTTTCCTCAATGGGTATTCTTCAGAAATGGAAATGAAGGAAGAATCAAGGATATTCATTTTCCCTCAATGGATATTCTTCAGAAACGAAAATGCACGGAATGAGTCATTTTCCTCAATGGGTATTCTTCAGAAATGGAAATGAAGGAAAAAGAAAAATCAGGGATATTCATTTTCCCTCGATGGATATTCTTCAGAAACGAAAATGAACGGAATGAGTCATTTTCCTCAATGGGTATTCTTCAGAAACAGAAATGAACTGGGTCAACTCTAGACACATGACAAAACTTGCTGTGGTTTATGTGCACTGAATTCCATAATTATGTATGCATACATAATTACGTAATTCCTTGCACAGTCCGCACAGTTTGTTTTGTAATGTGAAGAGGAAGAAAATCAAACCTGTGATGAGTGTGACTAGACTATCATAGGGTCCTTTTAATTAGATCGACAAATGATTTCTTTAATTAGACCACCAAGGAGTCTTTTCAGCTATATCATCACATGATATTCCTAACCAGATTTTTGGATCAATCTGTTTAACTAGACCACTCAAGGGGTCTAATTATGGAATAGTACATTATAATCCAAGGGTCTTTACTATTACGTAGAAGCCCATTAAGGATTTAAGGTAGTACCTTTGGATATCCTACTATGAATCCCTTATACGAATATATGGAAGATTCTACGAGGATTTGGATAACAAAAACTTGGATCACACAAAAACATAAAAGGGAACACATAAGCACATAATCACATATTTGTATAATTTGACCTTTAATTTGTTATCTTTGGACACGGATATTTAAAGCACACCAGGAATCCAATCCGTGGATTTCATTTGGCACTTTAATCATTTTCAAGAATCTATCTATGAAGATAGGAAAATCTTAATAGGAATTTGGCTTTGTCCTTATTGAATCGTAATGTATGTATTGAATCATACAAAGAATTCAATTAAGGGCTTCGATGAACGATACCCATCCACAAGGATCTAATTATGAGGATAGAAAGATCTTATATGGATTTTGGAATTTGTGTAACGAGAGGTGTTTCGATACCTTGCACTAGGCGTGCTTAAGTCGATACACAAGGTAGAAAGTTCATGAGGTTGAGGCGCTAGATATGCCAAGGCGACATATGAAGCAGAATTTGAAGGTTGAGTAGCAGTAGGATTTGTAACAGCTTTGCTTTGGATTGCAAAGCGGCACATGTTAACCAAATGTCTCCATCGTCCACCGTGGGTGCATTTGAAACAGGGTATTTGATTTGGATGATAACAGTGGCATTGATTGCACCAAGGAGCAGTTCCCTTATACGGCTTCATCCCTGAGGCGAGTCATGGTGATAGCTAAATCAACGGTCCTCTAGAGTATGACGCCTATTTGTTGGGCAATTGTAGCACCTAGTTCGGACATTGTTGTGGCGATGAAGAGGCATCATGAAGATAATGAAAGATATGGGAGGAAGCAAGTGAAATGATATCGGATAATCAAAACAGAATGATAACGCATAGAAAATGCGATCATTTGTTTGTTACCTAAGGCAAACAAATGAGATGGTGACTAATCAAAGTAAATGGGTCGATATAATGTATCGCGAAGACATGCTCGCCTATAAGTGGACACTCACCCCAAGAGTTCCCAAATAAGAGTGACTGGTCCGATTATGTGGATTTGTACGAACACTCTAGCCTTAGACAGAAAGCTCAGAGTACAGGCATCCACCCTTCCAGTTTGCACGTGTTCACATTATTTAGACCCAAACTTTGATGAGATTTCGAAACTTTGAAGGTTCAAAACCTTACAATAAATCATCCTAGAACAGATGATTGATTTTCAAAGCGGATTCGAATTTTGTATTCTTGTTGTGGTTGTCACCTAAGAATAAGTGACGGTATTGTTTTAAAACTAAACACAAGATAACTTGTGTTAGGGTCCTAGGAAGGTTATAGTCTAGGTCAAATCATTACTAATAACCTAATTCCCTATAACCATTGGCTCTGATACCAACTTTTCTGTCACACCCCGACCACGTAAAACAACAAAACGTGGCGGAAACGTCGGGGAGTGTTGTAACATAATCATTGTTTCACAACCATGGAATAAACAGTTTCGTTTTATTGAATTAAATGTATTACATTATATTGGAATTAGAAACAAAACATGAACAAATAGACTTTCATTGTTATTAAGTCACTAAGTCCTCGTCCATTCCTATGTGAGCATACATCATTATCATCATCAAACATCATCAACTATTGTACCTGAAACACATGTGAAAATACGCCAGCATAAAAATGTCGGCGAGTACATAGGTCTTATATGAGTGTCAGATTCATGGCTCATTTACATGTTACAATACTTATTTAAAAACCTTGTTTTGAAAAGTATAGTATTGTGACAAAATTAACCAACTCAAATCAAGTTGGTCATAATTTACAAAATCTCGTAGCCATGATTCTTAATTCCAAAACATTTGTTTTATAAAATCAAATTGTAAAACATATTGTAGAAACTTGTTAACAAAACTCGTATGGTTTATATTATTCAGAAAACATCATTGTGTGACATCGTTTCAAAATCGTTTACCCAAGTGATCTAAATAACACAACGATATATAATGTGTTAAAAGCACTTATATATAGGAAGTACCAGCGGCATATCCACCATGCTTTTAACACATTACACCCGCCACGTTACCTAATCACTTCCCTAACCCAACGGTTCAGACAGTTACAAATGGTTCACATATATCAAATGGTTACAAATGGTTCACATCAATCAAATGATTACAAATGGTTCACATACATCCAACGATTACAAATGGTTCTCATACATCCCATGATTTCAAATGGTTCCCATACATCGAATGGTTACAAATGGTTCACATACATCGAGTGGTTATAAATGGATTCTCATAAATCAAAGGTTACAAATGGTTCAAACAGTTTAAAATGTAAAACAATGGGCTAACATGTTAAGTGAACATGCATAGCAAAACATAATGAAATCATGCACTAATAGTGTACTAATGAACATAGCAAATATATGATATGAAAACATGGAAAACACGAAAGTAACAAGTAGGCACATGTGTTTCCCCCCAAAACGTTTGGAAAACAGTAAAAGAGGGGTCTATGTACTCACTTGAGGGTGCTTAGAAGTCTTGAACAACAACCAAGCAAAGCTAGAGGGATCACGGAAATCAAACGGCACCTAATATAGGTAACTACATAAATTACCGGACCTAAATCGGAAGATCGGATATAATGAGGTTTCGTAAACCAAATGCGTATGGGAACTCATGTAACATGGTTTAGCAAAGCTTGCATTCTAAAATGAAACCTATCCTAAGTGCTTACGACCCGTTACGACTCGTTAAGATAGCTTACGCCACTTTAACGTCGTTCGCGTAAAACGCGTTCGGACCGCCTAACTAGTCCTATGATAAGTAATATATGCCTTAATATGTCTAATAATGTTACCTAATCAGTTTAGATGTCAAAATTTTGGTTACATATGCTTAAAATGAATTTATGCGCAAAAGGGCATTTTGGTAATTTTCCTAAGGCATATAAATTACCTATCATACCACTAACTAAACGAAGTGACCATAAGGTATAACCTCGGAAGGTTATTCCCTATACAACTATGGTCACTAAACACGTTTGGTTGGATCCTAATGATCGACCAAACGGGTCTAGTTCGAAAGTCTTAGTGGTTGTTTAGACCGCTTGACTTACGACTCTACATAAGCACTAAACCTAAAGCGACGAGCTAGACATGTTAAAACATGTTTAACGAAGTTAGAAAACAGGTTTGGTATAAAAAAACGGTTTTGATACCTAAAAGTAGTTTGGTTACAAAATACGCAAGAATACGCATTTTGGCCGAAACTACGACTTGCCACTATGCCTAGATAACGTGGTAATCAGTAGGTATAGTCATAAGAGACTAAAACCATCGTGATTACGCTCATGTTATGAAGTTCAAATGAACTTCGTATTGACCGTAAACTGGTCAATGCAGAATGTCAAACAAAGTTTGACTTTCAAGCTAAAAAAATGCATAAAAGAACGAAAGAGGACTTACAAAAGGTCCAAGGAGGTTTGATCCAATTTATTCTCAGGTATGAAGTGCAAGACTTCAACTTAGAGAATGAAAATCAGATCAAATGTGAGTTTGAGAGCTAGGGGGTGGGGTTTATATAGTTTTTGCACAACCGTTAAGATCGTTCATCGTAAAACGAGCTTCGATCTCATCCGTACACATGTGCCCATGGTTTTGTGAAACCATGGGATCCCATAGTTTCATTAAAACCATGTGCAAATGAGGGGAACAGCTGGAACAAGCTGGAATTTAGATTTTTCATTTTGGTCCCTTCCTAAGATAACTTTGGCAGAATGTCAATTTTGGTCCCTGAATGTGCAAAACATGGTTTTTGATGCATTTTTGACACGTTTAAGCCCCGTTAATCCCATTTCAAGGCTCTAAAATGAAGTTAAAGTATAGGGAACATGAAATATGCTCAAAAATATCTCGGATGTCGGTTCGTTTGGTCGTACGGTTGCGTTGTTCAGTTAATTACGACGAAACACGAACGAATGCGAAAAACGATCCAAATTACGCGACGAATGGAATTTTATCATGCCAATCACTAAAATAAAATATTTTAATGATTACATAAAGTTTTGGATGTACGGATGTATTCAGAACGTAAGATATGCGCGAAAATGCAAACTTATGCACTTTTTGACGCTTTTAGTCCCTGAATGACCAAAAAGTTTATTTTAGCACACTGAACCCCTCAAAGTCTATTTCTAAGCTATGAAAAGGATATTTAGGGTATGTTTAACTTATGGTCATGTTCCAGAATGTTCGTTACAGTACAAATCGGCATACTTTCGCAGTTTGTCGAAATTAGTCCCTATAAGCGAATAAACTTGATTTCGCCACACCAAACCCTCTAAAACTTATTTCTAAGTCATGTAAAGGTTATTTAAGGTATGTTAAGCCTAATTCACTATTACGGAGTGTTTGTTGCATGAAACTGCTTATATTTACGCATCAGTGCGCGTATAACCTTCCAGAATGTCACACCCCGACCACGTAGAACATACGAAACGTGGCGGAAATGTCGGGGAGTGTTGTAACAGAATTAATTGTTTCAAATCCATGGCAATTGAAGTTTCGTTTTATTGATTAAAAGTGTTACAATGTCTAATCAATCAAGGAAATACAACAAAATTAACTAGTCTTGCATCTTTTATTGTCACTAAAGCCAAAGTCTGCCTATATGTATCTTGATCATCTTATGCAACAGTTCCTGAAAAACACATGTGAAAATAGGTACGTCAGCATAAAAATGCCTGTGAGATACATAGGTTTTGTGAAAATAGGTTCCATGACTTATGTTTGAGAAAATGTTTAGTCATGAACCTTGTAATTTGCTTTGTTTTGTAAATCATTTGAAAAACAATGAGATCAGATGATAAGTATAAATAAATGTAAGGTTAAATGAATAACCAAGTAAAATATGTTTGCATAAGATAAGATGTTTATAAATCAATGTCTTGTGAAAAGTATGTTATTTGTATAAAATGTTCTATGTCTCAAACTGAAATGATTCAAATAACGCTATGATATGTAATACCATACAAACACTTATATATAGGAAGTACCAGCGGCGTATCCACCATGCTTGTATCATATTACACACGCATCGTTACTTAATCACTTAATCAAACCAAACCAAACCAACCAATGTAAGAAGTCTATGTTTAAATCAATTGTCAAATGTATTGGGTAATATGTCAAAGTATTCATGTCAAGATGTAAATCATGTCAAAATGTCTATGTCAAATATCCATGTCAAATATCTATGTCAAATATCCATGTCAAATGTCTATGTCAAATATCCATGTCAAATGTCTATGTCAAAATGTCATGTATGGCAAGTGAAATGTCTCAACTAAACCATATGCACAAAAACAAAGTATTGAAGTAAAACTTGGTTTAAATCAAAGTTATGTTTTGTGGGAAATGCATGATCAAATGTCAATCATGTTAAAATGTCTATGCCGAAATGTCTATGTCAAATGTCTATGTCAAAATGTCATGTAAAACGATGTACTAAGTAATGCACACAATTGGGCACACCTAGCATGAAATGTCATAAAATCATGTACTATAATGTACTAACGAACATAGCAAGTATATGATGTGAAAACAGGAAAGCACGAAAGTAACAAGTAGGCACATGTGTTTCACCCCAAAACAGTTTGGAAAACAGTAAAAGAGGGGTCTATGTACTCACCTGGGATTGCTCAGTAGTTCTGGAGTGACAACTAAACAATGCTAGAGATCGCGGATATCAAACGGCACCTAGTATAGGTAGCTACATTAATAAACCGGACCTAAATCGGAAGATCGGGTAGCATTAGGGTTTGTAAACCAAACGAGTGTAGAGACTCGTGTCTTTTGGTTTAACAAAGCCTACATACTAAATGAAACTTAACCTAAGTGTCTACGACCCATTACGACCCGTTTAGGTAGCTTGTGCTACTTTAACGCGTCGTTCGCGTGAAACGCGTTCGGACCGCCTAACTAGCCCTATGACAAGTGTTATATGCCTAAACATATTACATAATCAGTTATGTGACAAAGGTTTAGGTTACATATGCTTAATTACCAATTATACATGAAAAGGGTATTCTGGTAATTTACCTAAGGCATATAAACTACCTATCATACAACTACTTAAACGATGTGACCATAGGGTATAACCTCGGAAGGTTATTCCCTACCTACTATGGTCACCTAAAGTGTTTGGTCGGATCCTAATGATCGACCAAACTGGGTCGGGTTCGAAGGTATAGGCGATTTATTAGATCGCCTACCCTACGACCCTAGACAACGTGGTAGTCAGTGGGCATAGTCCCAAGGGACTATGACCATCGTGATTACAATCACGTTGCGAAGTTCAAACGAACTTCGCATTGACCATTACTGGTCAACGCTGAAAGTCAAACAAAGTTTGACTTTCTGACTCGAAAAGCAGTAAAATAAGGAAAAGAACGAAAGAATACTTACCCAGGGTCCCCGAATGCTAACCCAGATCAAAATAGCTCAGGTATGAAACGAAGGTTCCAACTTAGAGTCTTTTCAATCAGATTTGTGGGTTTTTAAGCCAAAGGGGGGTGGGTATTTATAGATAAAGTAGAGCCGCTAGGATCGTTTCTTGAATATCGTGCCACGATCCGAGCCGTACACTTGTCACAAAGGTTATGGAGCCACATATGCTCCTAATCCTAGTGATTAAGCAAGTTGCAAACATGTGGTTGTGGTTAATCAGCTGAAATCTGATTGCAAATACACTTAATCTGGTCAGGTTAGGCAGTCGCGTAGCGCTAGTGCAAAGGCACTATGCAGTCGCGCTACGCTAGCACCTCCCTGTTTCAGAAATGTTTCAAAAGTGGCAGAAATGGTCCCTGCACGTGTTTAAGGCCTTTTTCGATGCGTTTGAACCCCGTTAACCTCATTTCAAGGCTCTAAAATGAAGTTAAAGTATAGGGAACTCAAAACATGCTCAAAAATATGTCGGATGTCGGTTCGTTTGGTCGTACGATCGCGATGTTCGCTTAATTACGACGGAATGCGCATAAGCGCGAAAAACGATCCAAATGACGCGACGAATGGATTTTTCTTATGGCGAACACTAAAATATAATATAGTCATGCTTACATAAATTTTTGGATGTCCGGATGTATTCAGAACGTAAGTTATGCGCGAAAATGCAAACTTGTGCACTTTTTGACACTTTTAGTCCCTGAATGACCCAAAAGTTTATTTTAGCACACCGAACCCCTCAAAGCCTATTTCTAAGCTATGTAAAGGATATATATGGTATGTTTAACTTATGGTCATGTTCCGGAATGTCTGTTACAGTTCAAATTGGCATACTTTCGCAGTTTGTCAACTTTAGTCCCTGTAAGCGAATTAACTTGTTTTTGTCATACCAAAGCCTTCAAAACTTATTTCTAAGTTATGTAAAGGTTATTTAAGGTATGTTAAGCCTATTTCACTATTCCGGAGTGTTCGTTGCATTAAACTGGTTATATTTACGCATTAGTGCGCGTATAACCTTCCAGAAAGCGATTTAGAGCTTGAAATCGAACAAGAATTGATATGTGTAAACGATACACATATTTTTACAAATCCCAAGTATGAAATACAATATTTCACTGGTTGGGCATTTGTTTGATGGTTGAAATGACACAGGTGTTACAGTCTCCCCTACTTTAGGAAATTTCGTCCCGAAATTAATTCGTAGGAGTCTGTCTATGACTTTGTTTCAAATAGTCATCAAAGATATGTAAAGCATAATCTGATTATTTTCCTCAACGGATATTTTTCAGAAGCGAAAATGAACGAACAGAGTCATTTTCTTCAACGGTTCTTCGGAAATGGAGAATAAAGGAATTAACTAAACGGATATACATTTCCCTCAACGGATATTCTTCAGAAGTGAAAATGAATGGATGATTCATTCTTTCTCAACGGATTCTTTGCCAGAAATGGGAATGAAGGAATAATCCACGGATATTCATTTCTCTCAACGGATATTCTTCAGAACGAAAATGAACAAACGGGGTCATTTTCCTCAACGGTTTGTTCTTCAGAAGTTGAAATGAAAGAAAAAAATCAACGGATATTCATTTCTCTCAACGGATATTCTTCAGAACGAAAATGAACAAACGGGGTCATTTTCCTCAACGGTTTGTTCTTCAGAATTTGAAATGAAAGAAAAATCAACGGATATTCATTTCTCTCAACGGATATTCTTCAGAACGAAAATGAACAAACGGGGTCATTTTCCTCAACGGTTTGTTCTTCAGAATTTGAAATGAAAGAAAAATCAACGGATATTCATTTCCTCAACGGATAAATCTTCAGAAACGAAAATGAACTAACGGAGTCATTTTCAACGGTTATTTCCTCAGAGTTGGAAATGAAGGATTACACAACGGATATTCATTTCCTCAACGGATAAATCTTCAGAAACGAAAATGAACTAACGGAGTCATTTTCAACGGTTGCTTCCTCAGAGTTGGAAATGAAGGATTACACAACGGATATTCATTTCCTCAACGGATAAATCGTCAGAAACGAAAATGAACTAACGGAGTCATTTTCAACGGTTGCTTCCACAGAGTTGGAAATGAAGGATTACACAACGGATATTCATTTCCTCAACGGATAAATCTTCAGAAACGAAAATGAACTAACGGAGTCATTTTCAACGGTTGCTTCCTCAGAGTTGGAAATGAAGGATTTCACAACGGATATTCATTTCCTCAACGGATATTCTTTAGAACGAAAATGAATGGATAATTCATTTTCCTCAACGGTTATTCTTCAGAATGGAAATGAAAAGATAAACAACGGATATTCATTTCCTCCACGGATATTCTTCAGAAGTGAAAAATGAATAGCTAGTTCATTTTTCCTCAACGGATGCTTCATCAGAATTGGAAATGAATAGGGTTAACTCTTGATACATGATAGAACTTGCTGTGATTTCTGTGCACTAAATTCCATAATTATGTATGCATCCATAATTACGTAATTCCTTGCACAGTCCGCACAGTTTGTTTTGAAATGTTGTGGGGAAAGATATCAAACCTGAGATGAGAGTGACTAGACTACCATAGGGTCCTTTTAATTAGATCAACAGAGGATCTTCTTAATTAGGCCACTAAGGAGTCCTTTCAGCTATATCATCACATGATATCCCTAATCAGATTTTTGGATCAATCTGTTTAACTAGACCACTAAAGGGGTCTAATTATGAAGTAGTACATTATAATCCAAGGGACTTTAACTACAACGTAGAAGTCCATTAAGGATTTAAGTAGTACCTTTGGGTATCCTACTATGAATCTCTTGCACAAAGATATGTAAGATTTTACGAGGATTTGAATAACATAAATTGGATCACATGACACATAAAGGATAACACATAAGCACATAACCACATAATTGTTTAATTGTTATTTTCTTGTTATTGATTGCTATTAACTTGGCGCCTCGTACATCGTTTCTCTTGGAAGAAACGGGTACTTAGGATTTTCGTGGAAACGCAAGAGATTATACAAGGGAAGAAATTTGGAAGTAGTCTGTTCTTCAAGGAATGCGGTTCCTTGATTGTCGGTATTGTATGGGATATGTTTATACATGCAACCACATAAACATATTGAAATGTAAATGAAAGATTTATTTATAAACAACAATAACAACAACTGTTTCATAGATTGTGATAAAAGAAAATAATACACAAGGCTCGATTATTTTCTAAACAGCGTTATCTTCTGTCGGTCAGATACTCATCCCTGCGCTGGATTTGCATCAGCAAGTCTTGGGCAATTTCTACTAAAATGGCCCATCTCGCCACAGTTGTAGCAAGATCCCAGTGGGAAACGAGCTTGAGCAGGATTGTTGTTAATCTGATTTGGTGCTGCTGTTGTTGGGCAAACCCTCGCTGTATGACCTATAAGTCCGCAAACTTGGCATGTGCGGCACTTCACACCATCATGATGATGTAGGCCACATTGGTTGCACAAGGGTGCAGTTCCTTTGTAGGGTTTCCTGGCAGGGGGTTGAGCTGGTTGGTTGGGGATGGCTTGATCATTGTGAGCGACCACGGCGAAGTTCTGAGAAGCCTTTCGCTTAATTACGACGGAATGCGCATAAGCGCGAAAAACGATCCAAATGACGCGACGAATGGATTTTTCTTATGGCGAACACTAAAATATAATATAGTCATGCTTACATAAATTTTTGGATGTCCGGATGTATTCAGAACGTAAGTTATGCGCGAAAATGCCAACTTGTGCACTTTTTGACACTTTTAGTCCCTGAATGACCCAAAAGTTTATTTTAGCACACCGAACCCCTCAAAGCCTATTTCTAAGCTATGTAGAGGATATATATGGTATGTTTAACTTATGGTCATGTTCCGGAATGTCTGTTACAGTTCAAATTGGCATACTTTCGCAGTTTGTCAACTTTAGTCCCTGTAAGCGAATTAACTTGTTTTTGTCATACCAAAGCCTTCAAAACTTATTTCTAAGTTATGTAAAGGTTATATAAGGTATGTTAAGCCTATTTCACTATTCCGGAGTGTTCGTTGCATTAAACTGGTTATATTTACGCATTAGTGCGCGTATAACCTTCCAGAAAGCGATTTAGAGCTTGAAATCGAACAAGAATTGATATGTGTAAACGATACACATATTTTTACAAATCCCAAGTATGAAATACAATATTTCACTGGTTGGGCATTTGTTTGATGGTTGAAATGACACAGGTGTTACACAGAAAGCGATTTAAAGCTTGAAATCGAACAAGAATTGATATGTGCAAAAGATACACATATTTATACAAATCCCAAGTATGAAATACAATATTTCATTGGTTTGGTATTTTTTTGATGGTCGCAGAGGCACAGGTGTCACACCAGGGCTCTGATACCAACTTGTAAGACCCTTAGTCCATTGATACAATTTAAATATACATTTCGATTAATATAGTGTAGTTACTACTAAACATACACTTAAAAATACGATTTTATTAAAACATTTTAATGAATAAAACATTTTAACATTTTGTATGTAAATTCGCCATTTAAAACATGACAACGAAACATGTAGCGGAAGCTTGAATCTTGCTCGTGTTCGGTTCTTGGTTGAACTTGATCGTCCTCAGGTGCTTTTACTGTATACCTACATTCCACAAAACACGAAATGTTTTAGTCCTTTAGCATTTGAAACATGTCCGAACAAGTTCGTGAGTCAAAACACTCACTAAATGTCGATTATGCTAGTTTAAAACTTATTTATACAAGTTTCTGCATCCAAACTGATCAACAGCAACAGTTGCAGCAAATATGACCCGTCGCGGGTCGCGACACCATTTGGTGTTACCCGTCGCGTAGCGCGAGGGTGGTATTTCAACAGCGAGTTTGGTTAAGGTCTTCATAACTCGCAGCCAAACTTAGTTTTACGAATACGACCATAACTTGGTCGTTATTGATCCGTTTTACGATCCGTTTCTTCCTACGTGATCATAAATTGATTCTCCATCTTATGGAGTTAACATCCGACATCCGGATTAACAAAATTATAAACTTTTAAGCGTTCGACTTAATATCCTTTTTCAAAGTTTTGACCCGTTCATGTTTTTATCAAACAAAGTAGGTTTGTTTGCTCCCTAAACTCATGAAATTCATAATTTCAATATCTCCTATCATATTAGGTTCAAGTCACAGGTTTCTTACGTATTTAAAACCCTTTTACGCTCAAGTGCTTATTTTGACCCGTTAAGGTTATTTAAGCGATTTCAAGCTTAAAATCGCTTTCAATTACTTCTAGCATTGCATTACCACATTTCTTATCATAAAATTTTCCGCCACAATTGTATTTGTGTCGGATTTAATGTGGTAATTTATAAATTCCGAGTTTTATCCCTCGGATCATTATTTTACGGCAAAGACTCTTATAGAGTCAATTGACCAAAGATTGTCATCTTTCGCTTTTGATACTTATTCTAAGTATTTATTTAATCATAAAGCTCGTTTCCGAACCACCTTTAAGGGTCTTTCACTCGATCTAGCTTACAAGGGCATTTTGTTCAATTTTAATCCTTCTTTTACGACGAAGGACTTTTAAATACTTGTTTGACCCAATTCGACCTTTTAACTATAATCTTGTTTAGAAACCAATATGTTTCTAAAACACCATAATTATAACTCAATTTATTCGGTTTACCTAAAAGATAACCGAATATCTATTTTTAAACTTGTCTAACTCTTATAGAACCTCAAGTTCTGCATGATGAGTTGAACCATTATACATACCTGGCTCGGATCAATATATTGACCTGTTTCGATACCTTGCCTTAGTGGCCGCTAAGTAGTAGCGATGTAAACATCCATGTGATATTTATTCCTATAATCATACAACTCCACCAACCATTAGTCGATATTTGTCAAAGGGTGATAATTTCACCTTTTGACCCGTTTGGTCTAAATGACCGTATATCTTTGCGAGATGGATATATCATCATCTCGTCTACATGACTCGCACCGGTTTACACCGTACGGTCAATTTACTTATAAACAATTTTCTTAACTCTTTTGAACCATTATAACTTACTCCATAAAGTGTCTTTTAACCATTAAACATGGTTCATTCTCATTGTATTTTGTTCTGAACCGCACATGTCGTGTCGGAACATCATAATTCAAACAAGACTTTATATTACTCATAACCTATGAAACCAATAGGTATTTAACACAAAGAGTGTAAGTTGTACTTACCTAGCATCCAGATTATGTTTTTCCTTCATTCTTGATATGTTTGACCCGCTTCCTTCCCAAGCTTTCACCTAGCTTGTCAAGCGTTAAACTATCATGGTAAATTGTAAGATGGTTAGACTAGTCATAATCATTCACGACTATTCCATCCTACAATCTTTATGTCGAAATTATCATTCGATCATATAGAAGGTCAGTTTGACTTTTTAAAGTCAACTGCCTATTGACATAATTAATTACACGAAGTAGTTCAACTACTCGTTTAATTAATTAGCCAATCATCCGGTAAACATCATTCCTATGTTACCGTTTTATTCACTTAATTACCAAGTTCTTGTAACTTTAAGTTACCGACTTAATGCTTGTGATATTAAATATCATTAACATGAACATATCATCAATTCTTATCATATCATACCAAACCCATACCCTAGTAAGTATGAGTACATACTCAAACACACAATTTGTTCAAGAATTTCCATATTACAATCACGTATGATGATTCTAATCATAGTTATATCATCAATTTCGTCATATGATTAAAACCCACTTAACCTAGTGTGGTAAATCATTCAGTCATTCAATTCATAGCATGTTATGTATGATTTTCACTTAGGGTTTGGTTCCTAAGCATGTATACATCACTAATTTAATCATAACTTCAATAATTCATTCATAATTCGCGATTATGATGATTATCTAAATTTCACAACTTCACAAATCATCAAAATTTGACATACCTTATGATCCCCTAGCTTGGGTGATCGTTAATTCACGTTCAATTGTGAATTTGAGCATCAATTTGACCTTCAATTTGATGATTTATTATGAACTAGGGTTTTAGCTCATGAGAGCTTGTTCTGATCGATCCAGAACACCTTCAACACACACTTGATGTGTGTTTTAGGTTTTTAAATTCCTTTTATAATTAAACTTTCAAGTTTATCCACTTTGGCCCCTCTTGTTTGGTTAGTTTATTAAGTAGGGCACAACCTACTTATTTCTAACAATATTCTCCACTTATTAACTAGGTTAAACATTCCTAGTTAAACTAGTGGGTTCGGGGAATCTATGACTAAGTTTATTTTAAGTCCCGTTAACTCGGGCCTTCTATAAACTTTATTTCCACAAAAGCCTTTATATAACTTTTATTTCATATTAGGTTTATTTATTTAAAATCCTAATATTCACCGGATTAATTTTACCACTAACGGTAATTTACCCGTCTTTTAGTATTAACATAGTTTGACTACCAAGCCCGTTTTCGGGGTGTTACAAGTCCATTCCCCTTAAAGAGGTTTCGTCCTCGAAACCTTTCTTATATAGTTCATTGAGTTTTAAACTCAATGCATTTGACCCGAGTAATCTTTTAAGCATTACTCATACCTTAACCAATTGTTAGTAGTACCAGAAAAATATGGTAATATCTTTTTGGTTACAAAGCATATACATATTTTATACAAAATAATGTAAATCAAAATAACGTAATCTCGTTATTTCAACCGATTTGGTTAACTTAGCGAAATCTATCGCTTTTATACTTTCGGACTCTTCATGAATCCGTTATTTTAACCTGTTCAGAGGTCTTTAGTGAAATTGTTCACTTTGAACAAACAAACTCCTTTGTTTGTGAGCTTATAGCCTTATGATCCCTCAAAATAAGAAATCAGTATTTTCGGTTAGTGAGGTCTCATGGGCCGTCACTTTTATCTTGCATCTACATACTTTTATTGTTTACTTGACCCGGTCACCAATCTGGCCACTTTATCATGTAAATCTATTGATTTTTGTTTATTCCATGCTATTCTTATAATAAATAGCATATTATCCAAATTCTCAATTTGAATTTCGACCTTTACCGGTCTCACTAACTAGACTTATTAGTCCAGTTACTTTATACCCATCACTCGGGCTATAATGTGATTATACTTCACATTACTCTTCTTGACCGTGATCGTGTCACGTCAGGTTTAAGTTTATTTCAACCTTTCATTTCGAAATATCTCCTTTCGAATATATCGTCTTACACCTATCAGTGTCAAGACCTGTATCTTTAATATTTACTATTTAAATTCCTATCAGAATTCATATTTATTAAAACGTTATCTCTAACTAAAACTGAAGTTTTAGTTTAGCATCTTTTCTTGAACTTTTGTCAATTATCCATTCCAGGATATTGTTAGTTAAGAATTTATTCTTTTTACAGTCTTTGTTTTACGCGGGGATTCTCAACTAGTTCCCTCGCTTTGTCTAATAAACCTATAAATTTTATCACTTAGCCTCGTGGGCTATTTCTTTAGATTTTCACCTTGTTGAAATAAGGTTCTTATAACTCATTTCTTTTCATTGATGACTCCAAGAGTCATTTTGGGTCCTACAGACCCTTACACTGTTCATAACCCGATGGTTATGATAATCCCATAGATCCTTCTTTTTATGTTTGAAAAAACATTTATTTTCACATTTGAAATCTGTTAAGTTTGACTGTAGTCTGTATCTACAATCGTTTTCTTATGCCATTTGGCATTTCTTTGTATTCAACCCGTTTGACTTATTCATGTGAAGTCCATCACTTGTGAACAGTCAAGCTTTGTTCCTTATTTATTTCGTTCAACCTCAAAATAGTTGAACATATTTATTCAAAATTTCTATTTATGAAATTTTATAGTCTTTTAGTCATAACTCGTAATCTGAGTCCTTTGACTTTCAATCCGCGTTCCCGTCTCTCGGTTTACGCATGTGTTTAATTTCCTACCCATCAACCGAGTGATTTACTGAAGTTATTATTAATGCTACCATTCTGGTATGCATTAAAGCTTTGTTTTGATTTGTTTGGTTATCTTAGCGAAATCCATCGCTTTCTTTAACCAAAACTTTATTCTTTATCTGACCATCCTTGACGATCTTATAATTTCTAAATGATGATCATATTCATCATCCTTTCTTTACTACGACCAAGTCAATGACTTCAATCGTCTTTTTGTATGGGTAATACCTTCGTTTTTATGACCCTGCGGTTCATTTATACTTTGGTTTTATATGCCCCTTGTTGTCAACCATGGCTCTTTCGTCCAAAATGACTTATTTCACGTATTCCTTTAGATCAATTATTTCTATGCGCGCCATACATCGTTTTTATGGTTCCCTCGAAAACCATTAATACAAGTATGCCCATAAAATTTCTTGACCCCAAGGTTCTTTTAACTTTTTCATTCTTTTCGACCTTAGCACATCGGACATAAATGTGTTCATTATAAGAAGCTCATGGTATCATGTGTTCACTACTTACTTGGCCAGAGTAAGCGATCAACACATGCTACACATGACCTTATTATAATTACCACCTCACGTCCCACATAAGTAATCTCTCGATTTATTTAAATTGGTAAAACTTTATTTAATTGCCTATTAACAATTATTAGTTTTACCCGTTTTATCTTTGAACATATACCATGTTCCTTTTTATAACCATTTATACAATCACATTCGTTGATGTGATCATTACCTTTCTTAATTTAATCTTTATTGAGAATACTTTCTTGGATGATTACTTTCGTCCAAGTCTATATTTAAACTAAATTTAGTTATTGTCTTATTATTCACGACTGTGAATAATACGTATCTTTACTGAATTTCTCTTGGAAACGTCATCCTAAATAGGAATCCTATCCAGGTTTTCCAAGTTTTATATTCTATATGCAACTGCCATTCACTATGTATTTGTTGCATATTTCTAGTTATACTATAGGTTTAAGACGTGTACCTTGTAGATACTCGCCCTGATAACTTTATTGTTATTCGATCTCTCGCTCGAGATCATTTCTTAGTTTCATGTCTTTGGCGTGTATGACTTACTTGTCATACTTCAGACCATATCTTCCTCGTATCAATAAATCCTTAAACTCTCTTAATCTTCCAATGCGAGGTTCCTTCATCTTAAAACATTTACAAATATTAGTAACTTTGATCTTTATAAGCGCCCGTATTATAATACAAGGCTTTCTACGACACATGTTAACACACGTAATTCATTTAACTATCTCGGTCTTTTATCGCTTTCTTTGGGGTAGCGTGTTTTACACGATAACCCTATGCGTCGTTTTCAACACTTTACTTGCTAGACCGTTAATATACAGAATAAGTTACCGGATTTTGCGATCAAGTCTCGAACCGAACACCAATCTTTATCAAGAGCATAAGGTTTAAGTTCAAGCATAGTTTTTTTTTCCACCATACTTGAATCTCTTAAACCAGGGCTCTGATACCAACTTGTAAGACCCTTAGTCCATTGATACAATTTTACATATACATTTCGATTAATATAGTGTAGTTACTACTAAACATACACTTACAAATACGAGTTTATTAAATCATTTTAATGAATAAAACATTTTAACGTTTTGTATATAAATTCGCCGTTTAAAACATGACGACGAAACATGCAGCGGAAGCTTGAATCTTGCTCGTGTTCGGTTCTTGGTTGAACTTGATCGTCCTCCGGTGCTTTTACTGTATACCTACATTCCATAAAACACGAAATGTTTTAGTCCTTTAGCATTTGAAACTTGTCCGAACAAGTTCGTGAGTCAAAACACTCACTAAATGTCGATTATGTTAGTTTAAAACTTATTTATACAAGTTTCTACAGCCAAACTGATCAACAGCAACAGTTGCAGCAAATATGACCCGTCGCGTGGCGCGACGGGATCTGGGGTCATTGTCGCGTGACGTGACAACCGCCGCGGGCTGCGACACCATTTGGTGTTACCCATCGCATAGCGCGAGGGTGGTATTTCAACAGCGAGTTTGGTTCAGGTCTGCATATTTCGCAGCCAAACTCGGTTTTACGAAAACAGCCATAACTTGGTCGTTATTGATCCGTTTTAGGATCTGTTTCTTCCTACCTGGTCGTAATTTGATTCTCCATCTTATGGAGTTAACAACCGAAATCCGGATTAACAGAATTATAAACTTTTAAGCCTTCGACTTAATATCCTTTTTCAAAGTTTTGACCCGTTCATGTTTTTATCAAACAAAGCAGGTTTGTTTGCTCCCTAAACTCATGAAATTCATAATTTCAATATATCCTATCATATTAGGTTCAAGTCACGGGTTTCTTACGTATTTAAAACCCGTTTACGCTCAAGTGCTTATTTTGACCCGTTAAGGGTATTAAAGCGCTTTGAAGCTTAAAATCGCTTTTAATTACTTCTAGCATTGCATTACCACATTTCATATCATAAAATTTTCCGCCACAACTGTATTTGTTTAGGATTTAATGTGGTAATTTATAAATTCCGAGTTTTATCCCTCGGATCATTATTTTACGGCAAAGACTCTTATAAAGTCAATTGACCCAAGATTGTCATCTTTCGCTTTTGATACTTATTCTAGGTATTTATTTAATCATAAAGCTCGTTTCCGAACCACCTTTAAGGGTCTTTCGCTCGATCTAGCTTACAAGGGCATTTTGGTCAATTTTAATCCTTCTTTTACGATGAAGGACTTTTAAATACTTGTTTGACCCAAAAATTCGACCTTTTAACTATAATCTTGTTTAGAAACCAATATGTTTCTAAAACACCATAATTATAACTCAATTTATTCGGTTTACCTAAAAGATAACCGAATATCTATTTTTAAACTTGTCTAACTCTTATAGAACCTCAAGTTCTACATGATGAGTTGAACCATTATATATACCTGGCTCGGATCAATATATTGACCCGTTTCGATACCTTGCCTTAGTGGCCGCTAAGTAGTAGCGTTGTAAACATCCATGTGATATTTATTAGAATCACGTATGCTGATTCTAATCATAGTTATATCATCAATTTCGTCATATGATTAAAACTCACTTAACCTAGTGTGGTAAATCATTCAGTCATTCAATTCATAGCATGTTATGTATGATTTTCACTTAGGGTTTGGTTCCTAAGCATGTATACATCACTAATTTAATCATAACTTCAATAATTCATTCATAATTCGCGATTATGATGATTATCTAAATTTCACAACTTCACAAATCATCAAAATTTGACATACCTTATGATCCCCTAGCTTGGTTGATCGTTAGTTCACGTTCAATTGTGAATTTGAGCATCAATTTGACCTTCCGTTTGATGATTTATTGTGAACTAGGGTTTTAGCTCATGAGAGCTTGTTCTGATCGATCCAGAACACCTTCAACACACACTCCATGTGTGTTTTAGGATTTTAAATTCCTTTTATAATTAAACTTTCAAGTTTATCCACTTTGGCCCCTTTTGTTTGGTTAGTTTATTAAGTAGGGCAGAACCTACTTATTTCTAACAATATTCCCCACTTATTAACTAGGTTAAACATTCCTAGTTAAACTAGTGGGTTCGGGGAATCTATGACTAAGTTTATTTTAAGTCCCGTTAACTCGGGCCTTCTATAAACTTTATTTCCACAAAAGCCTTTATATAATTTTTATTTAATATTAGGTTTATTTATTTAAAATCCTAATATTCACCGGATTAATTTTACCACTAACGGTAATTTACCCGTCTTTTAGTATTAACGTAGTTTGACTACCAAGCCCGTTTTCGGGGTGTTACAGCTTGGATACCGGTTCCCAATGATTTGTACTACAGGTAGGGATGTTAGGCACGAAGTAGGGAAAGACAGGCTTCCCACTTGTAAAGTGTTATAGTAACTATCTCGATTGGTGTTCTATTAGACGGAGATTTAAACAACTTAGGATTTTCGATTGTGTACTGATCATTAGCTTGACCCGCAGAGTTCACCAGGATTTCCATGCACTACAAGTTGTTGTTACATTTGCCCGCATAACAATAAATTGTCTTGCATGGTCACCCTAATTTTCTCTCATTCAAAGCAGCTGATTAGTCAGAGAGGGGAAAACTATTGTCTTCACACCTTTGACATGAAAAGACCTTTATGATGGTCCATGCGCCAACGTCCGTTGTCGTTATGCGCGAAATGGTACAATGCTTAAACGGAATAGCAACAAAGAGAGTTCCCAGCATTAGTAGTTAAAGGGGCACCTTCAAGATGAGTACCTCATATTCCTTGTCTGGACAAGAGAGTCGCCAATCACGCTTCGTAAAAGCCACCGGGGTCTCGTCTCACTGATAAGGTCGCTGTCCGAGGTTGCCTCCTCAGCCTCGCCGTCACTGCTGTAGTCAGGCACCTTCGCATTCAAGGGGAAGAACAACCATTTTCTTCAAAATCAAGCTCGGGGCCTCGTTTGATAATCAGCCATAAGCTCCGCGATGTATGCGAGGTCGATAATCTCATTGCGCAGGTCAAGAACAATAATAGGATTCGAAGTCGAAGGTATCTCGTTCCCGTCAATAATCATTCCGTATACATATATGCATATATATTAATATATAATAACGTTACTTAGTATATACAAGCAAATAAATGCTACATGTCACGTATGACTCTCGTTTGTTTTTTCCTTTGAAAAATGTTGGATTCATGGATCTTGGCGCTTTTTGTAAATGTAATGAAAAACCTTTTGTAAAAATGTTTTCGTGAGAGAGTCCTAATAATTGTAGTCTAGACTCGAGAAGGAATCCTAGTTCACAACAATCGAAGCTCTGATACCAAACTGTCACACCCTGACTTTTGCGAAAGCGTATGATGTGTGACTTGCTCAATATCATTGCATTATATTATAATAAACAACTATATGATTAAAACAAGATGTTCATCCATTCATAAGATTGAAATGTTTCAAATGCAAGTCATTTAAGTTTCAACCAAAACCCTCAAGTTATGATACAAAAAAAAAAAGTGGATGACATCTAAACTTGAAATTTACGTCTTGAAAACAACACCAGCGCCCAAGATCCAACTTGATTCCTGAAATACATGTAAGTTTTGGAAAATCATCAACATAATGTTGGTGTGAGTTCATGCAGTTTTTGTATAGAGTATTTGTATACTTGTATGAAAACATGGTATGTAATTTGTAAGACGTATCTGAAACTGAGTTCTGTAAATGTAAGGAATACGAGATCGCTAGTGGTTTGCAAGGCCACTAACATGTGCAACGACATAGGAAGCATCCAAACCATAGGCATTTTTACTTGTCGATTCACGACTGTCGATTCACGACTAGAGACACAAAAGCACTCTCGGTGAAAGTGTGGCCAAGAGTGTGGCTGCCTGAAACCCATTAGATCTAACCTTTTGTTCTGCGGTCTAAATGTATACGTTGATTAATGGTGCTTATGGTACCCTATTCGTCACATGATCTATGGTATCATTCCTTAGTTTTGTATTCTACATACCATTTGTAAACGTTCGAAACATTTGTAACATGTATTTCACACCCGAAGTTATAAAACTGAAAAATAGTTAAAAGAAAAGGGGGACATGAACTCACAAATTTGCGTATCATGCGTCGTAAACTTCACCGGGGTGGTTTTGTAACGTCGTGACCTATACGTGTTCTATTAATGTTCGTCACTAGACTTGTATCACACAAGTACAAGTCACCATCTTTTGTTTATGTATATGTTCTTTGTACGTTCATTCTTTATGAGGGTCGTGCCCATGTTTGTCGAGTGTTGCCCGTTGAGTATGTATTGCTTATTTGTAAATATACATTTCACTTCACAAATATATATTCATTTTCATAGACTTTTCCAGGTAATAAGTTGTTAAAAATAATTTATATTTTTAACTTTTCATGTATGTTACTTATATTATTTTCCCAAAAATAAATATAAGTATTTTGTGAAATAATATTCTCCATATTATTTTTGTACAAGTATTCTTAGGAAATTATACTTGTATTTTATGTAAATACTTGTGTATTTTATATTTTTCACCAAAAATCAATTCTTTGATTTTTATTACTTTCCGGAATTGTATTTCTTAAAAATAATAAATTTTTAAGAGTTGTATGAAATATATGTATGTTTTGTCATGCTATAAAATATATATAATCATTCTCGTTATTCACCCGATTTTTATATAAATTCCATTACTTGGTAATGGTTATATATTTTTGTCCAAAAATACATATTTAAGTCCATAGTGTCCAAATTCAATAATATGTTAAGAAATATATTTTCATAAATATATTTTCTTGCATTTGCCCATGTGTTTCTTTGTGAGGTATTTTGTATACTTGTATACTCATGTATACCCATGTATTTATATGTGTATTTTTGTATTCATACTTCTTGGGAGTACTTAGTGTATTTTCAAGTTCCTAATACACTACTACATATAATACACATAGTATACACTTAGCACAAAATTTGGTGTTCATTAAATATATATATTTTCCCAAAAATATACGTACTTAATATTAATTTTTAACATGAAGAAATCACCATTTCTTGACTTGTAATTTTACACATAAATTAGGGAAACCTTGGTAATTATTTTTAGGTGAATTTTTAGGGGACAAGTTTCACCAAAACTTATATTTTTCTAAGTGTCAAAATTTTATAAAACTTTTGACGTAGTTTTCCCTAAAAATGGAGGTTTCCCATGTTTTCAAAACATGTGTTTATTTTCTTTTTAACACCAAAACAATTTTCAACAATAATCATCAACAACATACACTAATCTTTCCATATGAAACATCATGGTGAACTTGTTTCTTATTAAAAATGTGTAGTCTCTTAGATCTACATTTAACATGTTATGATCTTTCCAAAAATAATTGTTCTTTGTTGATCAGTTCTGTTTAAACATAGTGGAAAACATGAAAACATACCTTTGATTGCATCAGCGCAGGCCAGCAGAGAATCCAGATGGAGACGCAGCAACAGTGTTTGACATGATTGTCAGCTTGGTCTGGTTCCTCCTTAGGGTGCAATCTAATGATGGTGATGATGTAAACCGACAAGGGAATCGGTTAGGAGAGGAGGTCGATATTGATGTTATGATTATTAGGTTATGTGTCTAACCCTAGAACCTCAACATAAGTCTCCTTATATATGCACCCAAGAGGAAACCCTAGTTAGTTAATAAGGGTAATTTGGCCCATCAACAATTGCCAACTAATTATTTAATAGGTTGTTATATATTTTGATCCATATAATGTAAATGATTATAATGGCTACTAGATTAAATATAATATAAAAATACATTTAATCTTACATTCTCCCACTTAGCCGAGCAATCATTTACTATGAGTATTAGATAAGCCTGATCAGGAGTTAACACTCATTTTAGCTTTAAACAAGAACTATAGCAGAGAAATACAGCCGTTGAATCATTATGCGACTCAGGACCCCATTAGTCATACTATAGCCTTAATTTAAAACCTAATCATCATGATCAAAATATGCATAGGCCCTTTGTTTGATTTGTAACTTTATTTGTCTATATGCCATTATGTCGACTTGACATATTCTTAGAGACATACAAAATCAAACTGATGAGAAAAATTAACTAATACTTAGTCATTCATAGTACGATATGCAATTGCGCACGACCATTAATTAATACCCGTCTATGAGCTCTCTTAATAAGACTTATGGGTAATAGCCCTTCAGTTATAGGATCCTTAAGCATATCATGAATGTATTCGATACAAAACTTAGTTTCCTCAATTCGTTCATAAACGAATAATTAATTGCGTATCAAAATTTAATGCAGCACCTCTTAAACTGTTACTGTTCAAGGACTCATGGTAGCTGACTTTATCACACTAAGTCTTCAAAACATTAATTATATGGAGTTAATAAACTTATGAGTCCACTGATAAATTTCCAACAACATTTAGTGAATATATTATGTCGTTATAACTTAGGTTGTTGTTATCAGTCCATTATAACTCCTCCATGAGATAGGTTTTGTCTGCTGTCATAAAGATATACCCGAAATTACATTTTGTCATCTTTGAATATCACAAAGTTAAAGTAATAAACCGGTTTTAATTCTCATTTCTTCTTTAAATTGTAGCCTCTCGTTTCTTTTAAAGATATTGTAATACTCCATTAGATGCTTCACATTAATCTAGACATATCTAGTGTGTTGCAATGTGAGTAATATCTAAACGAGTATAGACTTAAACTTACATAAGGCTTCTAATTAATGAAGCGTACTGAAATAATCTCATTTATCCTATTATCCTCTAAAGGAGAGCAGTATTGTTTGTTACATATGTAAGGACCCATTTAAGGTTATACTTATGGACCGGAACTAATGTCCCATTGGGTCTATCTCGGCATGTTAGGATATCTATTACATAAGAGATCTATTATATCAAAGTTTGTGTTAACAATGCTTTGACTTATATAACATATACTTTTCAAAACAATATCATCTATATAGACAAGTTTATCTTAGTTGCTCCCACTCATCTTGAGGTAGGTACATTAATCCACTTGATTGTTGATGAAAATAATTAAGTTAAGATTTCATCACATTATGATGTTTGCGTTGACCCATACATGGATTTTATTGACTTATAGACAAACTGTTCTTTAACCTTCAGTTTGGAACTTTCTGGTTGTTTTATGAAGATGTAAATATGCCAGCCAGTTATTAAGCAAAATTGTTTTTAATGTTCATCTAATGTAGCTTTAAACTATTATAAGCTACTAGAACAGTGATGATCCTCAAAGAAAACTTTGATAATTTATCTCTTCCTAAGTATAACCTTTGACAATCAATCATGCTTCTTAGTGTCTTAACGCTTATATTAGGATTTGGTTTAGTTATGAACACTCTTAGGTAATTCAATCAAATCCCAAACGTTATATGAACACATAAAATCAGTTTTACTAGAAAACTGTTTTATTCCATTTAGAAGATTGATTGACACTAATGGCTTAATTTAAAGAGATAGGATCAGTAAACTTTTCCAAAATCCATTTCAACTTCAGTTAGGGAGGTTATGTTATCATCAAAGTTAGTAGGTTTTTAAACCTAGATGACCTCCTGAGTTGATTATTGGGTTCATTAGAAGTTTCAGTTTTATGGATTAGCTCTTGGTTAGGTTGCTATCATTTTCAGGATTCTAACTCTATAAGAGTTGGTGCAGTATGGTGTACAAGAGGTGTAATCGGAGTTAAATTCGGAGTGAAATTTAATGACACTCTTCCCCCCGCCTCTTGTATTCCTTGCAAGTCATGATAAGGACTTTGACTGCTCCCACTGACCTTAGAAATCTTTAGGAACTCAGCATGCTTAGGGTCAATACTTAACGACCAACTAATTCTAATAGAGAAACAAGTTAATGACGTTAGTCGTTGTAGTTTCTCTTGTTGAGGATTATGTTAGTTTAGGTATGAAATCTAAGTGTGCCCACAATTAAGCAACAATGAAACTTTTGTAAGAGTAGCATTAGATTTTAAGAAGACAAGTTTTGATGGGACAGTGTCGTGATGGAGCGGTGTCTTGCACAAGAGGTGTAAATTTAGGTAATGTAAAATTTCCACTCCCCCACCTCTTGCAACTATTGCAAGTTATTTTAAAACACTTAATGCTCCCACTGATCTTTAATATCTCTAGAATGTTACAAGAGAAGTTTCAATGAGCTACGTGATGTGGGAACCTATAACATATATGTTAGACTTTATTTGATTTCTTTAATGTCCAGATATCATAAGAAACTTTAGGGGCATATCTAATAGAAATCTTATTAAGTATATATATATGAATAGATTTTTTCTAAGACCGTGGGCCATATGCGACAAAATTTAGATACAAGTTGATAGTCTTTTAAATGATAAATGAATTATGTCTGAATATTTCGTTTGGAATAAGTTCCACGAATGTCAATGAATGACTTATTATGGACCCATACTTATTCCTTAAGTAAAATCACTTAAAAGGAGATTAGATAAAAAATCATCCTCATTAACCATGTCATGATTTCTCATGAATTTCGGTTATAATGGATGAAATTTATAAGTCTCATTTTTCTTTTGTCAAATTCTCATTTGCATGATAACAAAAGTTGTGAAAATGTAAGGTATCATCTAGTTTTATCTTAGTAATGTTTCAATCCAGATATTTAGAACAAATAAGATGAGAGTTTAAGGTAAGTGTGACTTTATGTGGACTATGTAAACCTCACAACATTCATAACATTGCTTAATTATGATACTATATTCTGATTAATCTTCAGAATATATAAGGTATCGAAAAGCGTTGTTAGAAGATTGCTTATTATGGTTCTTATAGTCTTAACAATTAATTTTGTCACTAACTCTCATGTTAGTTATTTGTCGAGTTCTGGTAAGGAAACGTATGGAACTAGAGTCAACTAATCATGTGCTAATTGGAATATTAAAATTATCAGACTTAAATATCATTAGTAAGTGACTATCTAATTAACTTATCCAACTGTTCTTTAGAATAATGGATAGTCTCGTTTCTTATATCTAGTCTAATGACATAATTATGCAGTGAGATTTTCCCTTGAAGAACCTTAGAGTTGGAATTTTGTACTTGTATTTTGTCTATGGACCTTAGAACAATCCTCTTTTAAAGTTTAAGTGGTTGTAAGGTGAGTAACAACTTATTTTCCAGCTTCAAACATTTATTTCTTTGTACATATGTTGCTTATCAACACACTCATTGTACTTTGGTACTTTTGAGTGTTATAGTTGATTTATAAGGCATCAAATTGTACAAGTGAAAATCTTAGTATGTAATGTACTGGAAAATGTACTTATTTCCATGAGTAAGCCCTTAACTTTATGGGTCATGGTATTGTACATTATACTATATTCACATACACCACTTAACTTTATAGTTCAGAATTTTAAATGAAGGCATGCATCTTAGGAGTTCTTGTGATTAAACCACACATAATAGATTAGTCTTAGGAAAAACTTAATCTGGAATAACCTTAGTGATAGCATTTATGTTAGAGAGATCTTGATTATCATAAGAGACATCATGTTCGATTTGTCCTGTTCATCATGCTCTACTTTTCTTCTGTAGTGCTTTATTAGAATAGAGCAATAGAATTATCGTGTCTTAAGAGATAATCAAGGATTTAATTTAAGAGCTAATTCTTATAGAAACTTTAAATAAAGCAAAACATTTTAGGTTTAAGAATTAGAGTGGATGAGATATAGATTTATAGAAGAAAATTATAGTGAGTAAAATTATGGGTACTAAGAATAAGGCAGACGAAATGATCATAAAATTAATTAAGGATCATTAATATAAGGATCATTGTGTGAAGAGGTTGTGATATGTCTATTACTAACATCAAAATAATAGACTATTTAAAGTTCTACTTAAACGAAGACAAATCAGCTTTGGCCAGAAGTGTAATCATTTAAGCATGTGTGCAAAGTGGTTGTAACAAATCAGCTTTGGCCAGAAATTGAGACAATCACTTTAGTTATGCACTCATTAAGTATGCCATCTATGAAGGAATTAAATCAGCTTTGGCCAGATATTAAGACATTCATGTTTATGATGCATACTTAACATAGCTTTCGTAATACTTGAACGATAAGTAGATGCATCAAATCAGCTTTGGCCAGAAGTGATACATCAGAAACTCATTCAAGTTAAGCCATTTTGGTTTTGTGAAACATTATTTGATCCTTATTAATTAACTAAGTATTTACAAAACCAATCATTTAATAGCAAACCACCTGTTAGCGTGGATTGAACTCCGCGGTGAGTTCGCTGGGGTTTGAAGGGGAACAGCGTACCCCCGCACGGGGTTCGGGGCGGAGCCCCGAGCTAAGTTTTAGTTCATATTAAACAGCCTAAAATAATGAGGTTTCGAGTGAGATCTCTACTCAGTTATGAGGTCTCGAGTGAGATCTCAAGTCAAGTCTCTACTCAACTTGTAAAATTATGAGGTCTCGACTCATCAAGGTCTCGAGTCGCAACCTCAGTCTCGAGTCGTAATCATGGTCTCGACTACTGTGTTTTATGAGATCTCGAGTGCTTGATGAGATCTCGAGTCGCAACCATGGTCTCGAGTGATTAAGATTGAAGCCCTTGGTCGAAACCTCAGTGGTCTCGAGTCGAGACCCTGTGGTCTCGAGTCGAAATCGTTGTCTTGAGTTGTGAAGATTTGAGAACACTTATGATTTCGAGTAGAGTCCTTATGGTCTCGAGTAGAGTCCTTATGGTCTCGAGTAGAGACCTTATGGTCTCGAGTAGAGACCTTATGGTCTCGAGTCGTTAAACAACTGATCTCGAAACTCCTGTTAACAGTTGTTAGTGTGATAAGTTTGAAATTCAAATTTTAAGGGATTTGGTATATTTTATTTCCTGTTTTAAAAGATATTTTATATTTATCCAATAATTTCGAAAATTATATCTAATAACATTAACAGATTTTTCGAAATCTTAAGGGATAAAAATTAATCAAATACAGGAAAAA
>JARYGA010033862.1:0-34090 GCA_030545235.1 Helianthus tuberosus
TATCAGCCGAGATAATCTGTGACAATGGTTCTCAATTTATAAGCAAGAGGACTACTGACTTTTGCAAAAGTTGGGGAATTAAAATGATCACATCTACACCGGTACATCCTCAAGCAAATGGACAAGCAGAATCCTTGAACAAGCTAATTGTCAACAATTTGAAGAAAAGGCTTGGAGCTAAGAAAGGAAGATGGGCAGAAGAATTACCCTTTGTCCTATGGGCTGATAGAACGACAGCGAAAAGTGCGACTGGCCAAACTCCATTCTTCTTAGTATTTGGAGCAGAAGCGGTGATCCCAACAGAAATGGTGATACCTACAGCAAGATCTAATCTTCGGGATCCTGAGCAGAATCCTGAAGCTATGTGCCAAGAATTAGACACTGTGGATGAGACAAGAGATGCTGCAAAGCTAAGGACGGCAACATATCAATAGAGGATATCCAGAGCATATAACAAGAATATAAGGACTAGAAGGTTTCAAGTTGGGGATTGGGTATTAAGAAAGGCTTTTCAGAATACTACTAATCCTGCTGATGGAAAGTTAGCTCCAAAGTGGGAAGGACCTTATGAGATTAAATCAGAATCAGGGAGAGGAGCATACCGACTCAAGAATATGGAGGGGGATATGCTACCAAGATCCTGGAATGCTATACAAGTGAGTTTAGAATTTAATTTCTAACTCATAATGGTATGAACTCTATAACTCATTTATATTTTTGATATTATCTTTTATTTTGATACCCAATACTGACTTAAGCATCGGAGGGGTGTTAGCCAAGCTAACACCCACCTTAGTTTAAAGGTGTTTTGCAGAATATGCTTCGGGATATAGCTTCAGGATACACACTCGGGATACTTCGAAAGATTAGAAGATTGACCCCCTCTCTCACGTTTAAAGGATCCTGATCCCTTCACAGGTTTAAAGGTATTCACATTTCTCACGAATTGGGTTTAAACACCCCGCCTGGAGCGCAAGTTATCCAGGGATAGTTCAAGGTGGCGGGACCAGTTCATGTAAAAGTGGCTGACAATTTCGTTACTGTTGGCTATACCCTGGATCCTTAAGGTATATGAGGATTGATCACCCTCTCTCACGAAAGGGTATTTTTATACTCTCTAAGGTTTAAAGGTTTTCACCTTTCTAAGTCTTGGAGTTTATACACTCCCGCCTGTAGCGCACGAAAATTTGGGATTTTCCCCAGAATACTTAAGGGTTTATCCCCTGAATATTATGGATCTATCTCTAGGATACTAAGGGTTTATCCCCAGAATATTAAGGGTTTATCCCAGTGAAACTAAACTTTTTGACAAGTTCCAAAGATATGACGAACTACGATTGTGTTTACACACGTTCTTCTGTTGGTGAAAAGTTACGAAGTTTAATCACTAAGAGAAGAAATACTCAAGTATGTCATGCACCAATGCAATATCTTGCACAGACAGGGGACATCCATGCCGGGGACATTGCAAAGGAATCAAAGGTTGAGGTTGGAAATTATTGCCTAAGTGTTTTTGGTATGATTTATTATTTTTCAAGTCTTGAAAACCTTATCTAAATGATCTAAGTTTTCTAAAAAAAAAAGTCATATTCAACCAAGTTTTGTTTAACATTTTGATGGCAAAAGTATTGAACATTTCATCAGTATCCTGACCAGGATATTTGATTAGGATATTCAAAACATACCTTTCAAAATAAAAACATAACAAATGAGGCTAAAAGGTTAGTTTATTGTTATTGGTCCAAAAGATTGTATTCTTGGTTTCATCTCAAAAAGAGACCCATCCACCAAGGGTACAACAAAGTCTAAAGCATATTAAAGATAACAGTCGAAGGTTTCATCTTGAAACTCAGGATCCCTCCACCCTTGGTCATCATATTGTACTAATGTCTAAAGTGTAGGAAAGTAAATCGTTCAATATGCAAGAAAAAGAAAAGTGTTCAACAACCAACAACCATTGAACTTAAAAAAGCGGGCTCCGGCGTAGGCATAAACATCCATCATCGCTCACTTTGCCACCCGCTCACGAGGTAGCACCAGATCCACCATCACCAGCTTTTTCCGCCGTCTCACCCGCCTTGGAAGATTTGCCAATCTCCGGCTTGGCAGGATACGTCACAGGACTGCAACCAAGATCCTTCAGTTTCTTCTCCCATACATCAACGGTCCAGGTTGGGCATTTAAAGCCCGCTATCCTGGCTTCATAAGCCATCTTAAGCCTGGCCTGAAGGAGGGAAACTACGACGGAACCCTTGAGGCCATCCCTGAATGAAGCCATATCTTGCTTATGTTGGACCTCGGTGTAACATCCCTATTTTTATATAAGAATTATAGGTTTGGTTAAATTTATTAACCACTAGTAACTAGCAACTAGTTTATTTTTAATATAAATATTCAACCCAAATAGTTTTAAAACACTATTTTATATAGTTGGTTGAAATACTATAATAATTGGCCTGTATATTGGCGATCTTTCTAATAAAATAAAAGTCTATAAAACTTATATTATTAGACAGGTATATTACGGGTAAGTTGAATGTTAGAAATATAAAGTAACTAGACGGGCCTAGGAACCGTATAATAATTAAATTATAAATACATTGTATTTTGAACCTATTCGGTTTTAAATAAAACTTGGTTCAAAATATAGACAAAAATATATTCGTTCTAAAGACATATTTATTATTTTCTAGAACTTCATATTTTAGAAGTTATACACGCTAAATGAATAAAGTAGTTATATATATATATATATATATATATATATATATATATATATATATATATATTCTAGCAATAAAGCCATGCCCCATTTTAATTATTTTAACTCCCGATCACCGCTACCCTTTCCGATTGATCTGAGCCTCATAACACATGTCAGGGCTCTGCCCGACTAAGTTATTGGGATTCGGTCTCGGGACATCGGGACAAGGTTGAATTAGGGGTACTATACTTAACACGAGTGCATTATATATTTTTAAATAGCTCAAAAGATTATACCTAAAATTTATACCAGGAGACTTTCTAAGTTGAACCCTAAAATTACAAAGTGGGTCCATTTTCTTTTCTCACCGTTTTATTCCCTTTTGTCCCAAATCATAACAACTCTCATCAAAAGTTCTATTTATTATTTTTATTTGTCCAATAGGAAACCCTAATTGAGACACCCAAGTAATCCTGCACAATCCCTAAAATTTTCAGAATAATCAGAATCAGGATCAGGGCCCCTAAAACTCAGGGGGGGTAAACCCTAGTTACGATTATCCATATATATTGCTGTCTAAATCGAAATTTCTCGAAAGGTCGACTCAGCTAGGCTAGAAACACACGTGGCAAGCCTATAACCTCTTTGTGTCCCTTACGCACCGTAAGGGATGAGGCTTACGGTGCGTAAGCCTGGTCAATTTTCATGTATAAATAGAGGACATTGGCAATTGATTTCTGGCGTTCGTTCTACGAAGAAATTCGTTTTACACGCTGAGATATTGTAGAAACAGTCTCAAAATCACTAATTAGTATAGCGGGGTGCTGCTACGATACCGGGTATTAACTCAATCGCTGCTACGATTCAATGTCCGATCGATTAAAACTATCCAATGGATGTTTTAGTACTATCCTTTGTCATTAGTCGTGATTCCGACAGGATGTTTGAGTACCACCCGAACTCGGGGAATACTCTGTCATTCGTTGTGAATCCGATGGATGTTTAAGTGATTGTACTTTGTCATTCGTTGTGAATCCGATGGATGTTTAAGTGATTACACTTTGTCATTCGTTGTGAGGGTTTTAATCTCGTGAGTTATCGTAAATGCTGTATTAGTTACTTACCTAGTTCGTGTGCACTAGGTTACAAGACTAATCACTAGGCTAAGCTCTACCTGCAATATCAAGGCTAACCAGTAGGCTAAACTCTGCCTGTATAAATCTGCATGCTTATAATGTGAGTCATTCTCTTTTTATCAAATTTGTTTATAAAAGCATGTTTATTTTCAAAGATTATAATTACAGTGATTAAGTTTATGTAATCACCAAGTTACAGCCGGTATGTGGGGTTTTGTATACATTACTTGATAACCGTCACTATTGGACAACGGGTTAGCCAATGAGTGATATGACCATAGTCACAGACTCCATTAGACAATGAGGTTACCGATGGATGGTCGAGTGACAAATACTGTGGGTAGTTGGTTTGATATCTGAAACATTGTAATCTCTCTTAATACTGTAAATTATAACAAATGAGTCGTTTTAGTAAAAATGAATGATTCACTCAGTATTTCCCGCTGACAAAACCTTTTTCAAACATGTTTCAGGTAATTACAGTAGATTGGACTAAGAGATGGATACGGCACTGAAAGGCATCAAAGAAGTGGCTTATTTTATTAATTAAATCAAATTAAGAAATATTGTTTTATGTAATTGGGTTTATCCCTTATTAAAGCTACCGTTGTAAAACATGGGTTTATCCCAACTATTTAGTAAATAAAATCCGGTGTTTTTAAACTCTGATATTTTTCCTAACTCACGGTCCTGATGAAATTTCCGCTGCAATATTTTTCAAAATAATCACCGGTACCACTGGGCTGTTCGCGGCTCCCGATTCCGTCCAGGGTGGTTCGGGGGTCGTGACAGAAATAAGGTGGTATCAGAGCCACTGATTTAAGCCTATAGGTGTTGTGATAATAATACCTAAAAGAGTTAGGAGATTGCTATTAACTGGTAGCACACATGATAGCATTTAGACTTGAACTTAAGAAAAGATGCCTTAGTATCAGCTTCGAGATAAGCTAAGTACTTGTGAAAATAAAGTATGATGGATTTTGGTATGCCGTAAGAATGACGATTAGAACATTGCAGGCAATAACACTTAATTGCTATTAATTCTTGCTTATTGATAATAATTGGTCTAGAATAAGACATGTTATACAAATTTCCTTGATTCTGGATAAAAGCCCTATTAAGAGAGGCACTTTTAAAAATCTTGAAAAGATACTATTTATGGGAAATATAAAATTTTCTCCGGCAAGACTGGGTATGGTGTAGCAGACTCTCCATTTTGTCCGGATATACTGAGGTTACCTCTCCGGCGCGAACCGGATAAGACGGGGTATATAATATGTCAAACAAGTGACAAGATTTCCCAAAATAGTATCATGATCTGATATCTGACTTATTTTTGGAAATAAGAATCTGTTAAATACATTAACCTTATAGAGGATATGTATATTACAGCATGTGAAATATATGATTATATAGATATGTATATCTATAAGAAATTCCAAAAAGTCAATTAGGAATAAAGCACAAGCATATGTGTCTAGATTTCTTTATTAGGAATCTCTTTTCCGATATCCAACATTATTTCGTTTGATCATCTACTTCATAACTCGTGCAATGGAAACCCTTTAAGTTGGTACACCATCAAAAGTATAAGAAATTCCAATACGTTACCATAGACTATTAATGCAAGTAAGAAGCATGTAAAGTTGTACTAGTGCACAAGAAAACACATGAAAACATAAATTATACGTCCACAGAAGTCAAAGTATATCACACACGACTTCCAAGGCAAGACCTTTGGAAAATGTAAATTAGGCACGATGACACCAATGCTAATTCCGTCAGTAGGAGACCTACTAATAAAAAAAAAAGAAGCGCGTGATCCTACAAGCAACATGAAATTTCGCTGAGGTATGTTGTAACAAGATTTCACAACCATCAGTGCACAGTCTAATCAGAGTCATAATTATTATCACTGCAAAATGAGTCACATACCTTTGCAAAATTCCCTATTTCATTTCATTCGACATTCCCTGGTAATGTCACTTAACAACGGTTATCACACGAAATTCCAGATAAAAGTTCTTATATTTCTTTCATTGAAATTCTGACTTCTATAAAGAGTTGACTTTCGTGTTTCTATTTCCCCTAATGATCATCATACCATGAGAATTTCTTTCATAGTAGCGAATATTGATCTGTTTCATTTCTTGGTAAATCCACACGTTACACATGCACTACGCATGTGGTTCGTTTGATTTATGAAAACCACTGGAGGGCTTCATTCCGATTTGTTATTTTATTCAAATATCATTTCACTTTTTGCACTGTGAACCGCATTATTGCAAAACGATGACTCTTTGATTTCGAGTCAATAAATTTCTATATATGGAAACTTATATAAGTAATTACTTTATAATATTACTTAAACCATTGAGGTAAAGAATTTATATTTTATATATATAAAAAATTATATTGAGATATACCCTCATTTAAGTTTATGTTTAAGTTATTTATTATTAATAATTTTATTATTGGTAATAATATATTAATAATAGTAATACTAGTATTATTTTTAGGTACTAGGGTTATTGTCAGGGGCAGGTATATTGGATAGCCTAGCCTTAGTTAGGCATGGACTGATCACCTATGCTTAAACAAGACAACACTAACCAATATCCACCCATGATAATGACTAGTTAATATATATAAATTAAAGTCATCATACTTATTCAGTAAATTTTAATTATATATAAAAATATTTTTATATAAAAATATATATACTTTGTACTGTAAGGAAAATACATATTTTCATAAAACAATACAAGAATTAGAGGGACGAATAAAATTATATAAATAACTGTCTATCACATGTTTTGTGGTAACTATGTACCATAACGCTTTGGCAAGAAAATGACCATATAAGAATAATATGATAGTCATCAACTACGTCGGGTTAAGGAAACATTGTAATATATAAGAATAGTCCTCATTTTCACTTATTTACAACATTTGTAAACACATTCACAACGTTATATGGTTTCAAAATGAAAATAAGTAATCACATAGAATCGACCCATTAAGTGTTATATATTTACAAAATATTTTACAAATACTTTTGTTCAATAAATATTTTTACACCTTTTAATTACAATTTTCATTTAACGTTATAAATAATAGTGGTTTCTTTTACAAAAGAATAATAATATTTTGTAATAACTTCATTGTGGTATTTTGTAATATATATTACATAGTAAATATAAGTTATTTTACATAGTATAATAAAATACTAAAATAATATTATTTCAAAGTGGTGACCATTTGCATATAGTAAAAATGCGTAACAAATAATATATATTGCATTTGCTTTACAAATATAATATAATGGTTGGTCATGCCAAAACAACTTGTTCTTGTTATATTTCGACCTCTATGACATAGTATGAAAAATATGGTCACTAATAGTGTACTATCACATTGTTTCACAATTAAAAACAACTTGGAACTCTAAACAATGATACACTAACTCTATTGTCTTTTCGTATATCCTTGCAATTCACTCATCTCAGCACATTGATTTTCTCATATCATAATTTAATATTTGACAAATCATTTTTCATGCTTTTATTTCATTTTGAACCTATCAATTTTAAATCTTCCTCAGTTGCCAAATAAAGTAAGCTTTCTTTTGAAAAAGAATTTTATTTATTCTTCACATTCATTTTAAATATCTATTGATCATATATCTTTTGACTTAAACTCGGTCACCTTGAAAATTATATCATTTCATTTCATTCGTTTGTCATCGATTTCTTGGACTAATTCAGTTGAATCATTGAATCCTACTTATAATACAACTCGTATTCACAAAATTTAATATTTTAATTCCGTGTCATTTACCTTAATATTGTTTTTAGTAATTAAAATATAACATAAAGTCTAAAAAAAATATCATAACCCAAGTCTCGATGACGAGATTTAAAACAAGGTAGGGAGAATGTAGCATCCCTATTTTTATATAAGAATTATAGGTTTGGTTAAATTTATTAACCACTAGTAACTAGTTTATTTTTAATATAAATATTCAACCCAAATAGTTTTAAAACACTATTTTATATAGTTGGTTGAAATACTATATTAATTGGCCTGTATATTGGCGACCTTTCTAATAAAATAAAAGTCTATAAAAACTTATATTATTAGACAGGTATATTACGGGTAAGTTGAATGTTAGAAATATAAAGTAACTAGACGGGCCTAGGAACCGTATAATAATTAAATTATAAATACATTGTATTTTGAACCTATTCGGTTTTAAATAAAACTTGGTTCAAAATATAGACAAAAATATATTCGTTCTAAAGACATATTTATTATTTTCTAGAACTTCATATTTTAGAAGTTATACACGCTAAATGAATAAAGTAGTTAAATTATATATATATATATATATATATATATTCTAGCAATAAAGCCATGCCCCATTTTAATTATTTTAACTCCCGATCACCGCTACCCTTTCCGATTGATCTGAGCCTCATAACACATGTCAGGGCTCTGCCCGACTAAGTTATTGGGATTCGGTCTCGGGACATCGGGACAAGGTTGAATTAGGGGTACTATACTTAACACGAGTGCATTATATATTTTTAAATAGCTCAAAAGATTATACCTAAAATTTATACCAGGAGACTTTCTAAGTTGAACCCTAAAATTACAAAGTGGGTCCATTTTCTTTTCTCACCGTTTTATTCCCTTTTGTCCCAAATCATAACAACTCTCATCAAAAGTTCTATTTATTATTTTTATTTGTCCAATAGGAAACCCTAATTGAGACACCCAAGTAATCCTGCACAATCCCTAAAATTTTCAGAATAATCAGAATCAGGATCAGGGCCCTTAAAACTCAGGGGGGGTAAACCCTAGTTACGATTATCCATATATATTGCTGTCTAAATCGAAATTTCTCGAACGGCCGACTCAGCTAGGCTAGAAACACACGTGGTAAGCCTATAACATCTTTGTGTCCCTTACGCACCGTAAGGGATGAGGCTTACGGTGCGTAAGCCTGGTCAATTTTCATGTATAAATAGAGGGCAATGGCAATTGATTTCTGGCGTTCATTCGACGAAGAAATTCGTTATACACGCTGAGATATTGTAGAAACAGTCTCAAAATCACTAATTAGTATAGCGGGGTGCTGCTACGATACCGGGTATTAACTCAATCGCTGCTACGATTCAATGTCCGATCGATTAAAACTATCCAATGGATGTTTTAGTACTATCCTTTGTCATTAGTCGTGATTCCGACAGGATGTTTGAGTACCACCCGAACTCGGGGAATACTCTGTCATTCGTTGTGAATCCGATGGATGTTTAAGTGATTGTACTTTGTCATTCGTTGTGAATCCGATGGATGTTTAAGTGATTACACTTTGTCATTCGTTGTGAGGGTTTTAATCTCGTGAGTTATTGTAAATGCTGTATTAGTTACTTACCTAGTTCGTGTGCACTAGGTTACAAGACTAATCACTAGGCTAAGCTCTACCTGCAATATCAAGGCTAACCAGTAGGCTAAACTCTGCCTGTATAAATCTGCATGCTTATAATGTGAGTCATTCTCTTTTTATCAAATTTGTTTATAAAAGCATGTTTATTTTCAAAGATTATAATTACAGTGATTAAGTTTATGTAATCACCAAGTTACAGCCGGTATGTGGGGTTTTGTATACATTACTTGATAACCATCACTATTGGACAACGGGTTAGCCAATGAGTGATATGACCATAGTCACAGACTCCATTGGACAATGAGGTTACCGATGGATGGTCGAGTGACAAATACTGTGGGTAGTTGGTTTGATATCTGAAACATTGTAATCTCTCTTAATACTGTAAATTATAACAAATGAGTCGTTTTAGTAAAAATGAATGATTCACTCAGTATTTCCCGCTGACAAAACATTTTTCAAACATGTTTCAGGTAATTACAGTAGATTGGACTAAGAGATGGATACGGCACTGAAAGGCATCAAAGAAGTGGCTTATTTTATTAATTAAATCAAATTAAGAAATATTGTTTTATGTAATTGGGTTTATCCCTTATTAAAGCTACCGTTGTAAAACATGGGTTTATCCCAACTATTTAGTAAATAAAATCCGGTGTTTTTAAACTCTGATATTTTTCCTAACTCACGGTCCTGATGAAATTTCCGCTGCAATATTTTTCAAAATAATCACCGGTACCACTGGGCTGTTCGCGGCTCCCGATTCCGTCCAGGGTGGTTCGGGGGTCGTGACACTCGGCGACAACCAACTCGATCTCAGCATTCTGAGTGGCCTTTTTCACTGCAGCTTCGGCATCCAGAGTCACCTTTTTTAACTTATCTTCATAATGTTGTGACCTGGCTGCAACGATCTTCCCCTGATCCACGATAGTGATCTTAGCTTTCTTCAACTTGGCCTCCGAGATCTTCACTGTTTCACAAGCTTTGGTGTAGAGATGCGTCAGACGCTCAAGACCCTACAAAACAGAACTCAGGTATTGTTAATATATTCTAACCAGGGTATCGATTCAGCATATGTGTGCAGGATGTTGGATAAGGATATTTACCTGGTTAAGGAAAGAAGTCATGAAATGGCTAGATTCCATGAAACCAAGGTTCTCGTAGGAAAAGACTTCAGCGATGACGAGAGAATCAGATTCTTTCCTCTTACGGGAACTAGAAGCACGGAGCTTCGCTGCTGAGGAAGGCTTGGGCATGGATGCAGGTTCAGAACTAGTTGAAGGCTTGGATGCAATGGAAGGCTTGGAGCTAGGCTCTTTCTTTATTGGAACAAGTTTGTTGGAATCTACATAAAAGGGAAGTAATTTCAATTTTTATATGTCAATACATCAACTAACCAAACATGTGCAGAAATGCATTTAGAACATACATCCTTACCCGACGTATTGGAGGATGAATGCTGACTTGAACTTGAGTGACTAAGCCAAAAAACAAACCCACTCAGCTGAAGAAAAATCTGACCGGATGTTCCAATTAAATGGCCGGATGATGTACCATCAGGTAAGGCTCCAGATGCACGTAGAGCGGCCATGTCGGCATTATCAAAATTGCAAACCTCTTTCTCGGGCTTACCAAGCAGATTGTGTGCCATGAAGGTTGGCTTGGAGTCACCGGAGTATGAACGAGTGCGTTTTGCCATGAGATCGGTGACGACGGAAAAGATACACAAAGAAAGAATAGAGAGAGAGAGAGGGAATACCTGAATGGTCCGGTATAATGTGATAATTAACATGAAGAAAGTAGAAGATATAGGGCGAAGATAGCTAACTATGAGAAATACTAGCCTTGAAAGCTGCATCAGGTCACATCACATCTCTATCCATTAAGACTTCAGATAACGTCGGAAAAATACATCTGTTAAGATCAAAGGATCCCAACAGCTATATTTTTTGGGACAATTGTTGTGGGTGGAATTTTCTAACCTATATCCCGAAATGATATCCTGACTTTATATGTCTATTTTCGCTGCCATGATACTGGACCATGATATTGGTAACATCCTGCGAGGGTATGCTGCGTGCTGTTAACAATTTGCTTTGGCTGCAAGGTACAAACGGTCATGAGGCTTGGTCTCCCTGAAGAATAGGTCAAGGTGGTTACAAGAAAGACGTTTGAAGCTTGGAGAAGGGGTTTACAACGGTCAAAAGGGAATATTCGCAGGATCCCGGAATAATAGGGGAATATCCTAGATTTTTAGCATAGTTTGTTATTTCTTGTAACTATAAATAGGAGTGCTGGATCAGTAGGTTGACACACATAATCCCGTCCACTTTTACACATACATTGCAGCTACGATCACCATCCCAATCACAAGCACTCACAACACTCACAAATCACAATCATTGTAACACTTAGAGCTGATCCGTGCACTATCCTGAAGCTGTATCTTGCTGTTATTCAAACAATAAGAAGAAACAAGGCAGCTGACTATTGTCAGCTCCCGAGGTTTTATGCCGGCGATCTAGAAAGATCAAGGGCTTTCCTCGTACATCTCGTGTCAATTTTTACTTTACTTGCATTTCGTTTACAAATTGATATAGTTCTGTATCCCGGAACTATATCCTGAAACTGTTTACATTTTCAACAAAGTTAACACATTTTTAAGTTTACATAGCACACTACCTCACAAACTAAGTTTGATCACTAAATTGCTTCGGTAATTTTTGACCAAAACACACTTCATCTTCCCCAATTTCCTAACCCTAAAACCCTAACTACCACATCTTGCCACCACTACTTTATCCTACCGCCACCACCACCACCTCATCCTACCGCCACCACTCCGGCCACACCCACCGCCCCTAACCCTTTGCAGATCTGCAAGCCAGTTGTTTCCTGTGTTGTTTTTCGTTAATCAGCTTAAACTTCTTTGTATTTAATTAAAGAAACAAAAACAGAAACTTGCAAATCTGACAACAGAACCCCCCTTCCCCAATTACCAAATTTTGAAAACCTTGTAAACTAGTTCAAGTAAGAGTATAAACCAAAAAGTAACTAATAAAAGAAAGATGGATCTTTAACCATACTGCAACAAACAGAAAAAGGAAATAAGAACACAAACCAGTGAATCGATAGTGTTGGTTAAGAAAGATGGATATTTAACCACCAGCTTCGCACAATCAACCCACCATCTTCGCAACAACCACCTTCACCCTCTATCTATCTCTCTCAAAAATTGACATCACCCTCACCATCGTATCACCTCCGTCCTCCAGCCATCCCTTCCACAATCCCACCCACAGTCAACCCATCCAAACCCACCACCACCACCAAACCCGGTTCACCCTCTCCTTCAGCAGCCAAAGCCCACCGGAAACCGACTGCTCGGTCCCACCAGAGCAACAACCCATCAACGAGTAACAGATGTCGATTGAACTTTAGATCTCGATTGAACATCAGATTTAATTTTCAAACTAAAGAATAATGACTCAATCTCGATTGAACATCAGATTTCTTTATAGTTTACCTTCAAAATCCGTCGACGCCCCTTTATTAGATTTCTCGATTGAACATCAGATTTCTCGATTGAACCCGCAGTGGTGAGGGTTTGGTTGTGAGTGATAGAGATAGATAGAAAGAGAGGAGGGGGTAGAGATAGAGAGTGGTGGTGGTGGGTGGTTGGTTGATGGTGGTAGTGAGTGTTAGAGAAAGAGAGAGAGAGAGAGGGAGAGGGAGGGAGAGAATTGAAGAATGGGGAGTAGTTTTTAATCTCTTTTTTTATTGCATTAGAACGTGAAAAGACAATATTAACCTCATGTGCAGGGCACATGTCATATTTAACTAAAAGTTTTAACCAAGTTAGGATCAAAGGACGTAAAGTGTAACATTTTTAACAAAAAAAGGACTATGACTGCAATTATTGAAGTTAAAAGTTATCCATTGCAATATGATACAAACATAAAAGACGAAAAGTGTAATATACCCTTTATATAATTTAAAATTAGTTTTACTAAGCTATATGGTTAAGAGTGTAACATCCAACTGTTCTTGATTGAGGCCTTGAGGTAATATTTTTTAAATATTGTTTCTTAGAGGGCATTTTGGATGATTGAATAGTTATTGTCTTATTGTTTTTCGAACTTGAGTAGGTTGGAAGCCCTTTTATTAAGTGGTTGATTATCATGCGATAGTCGTTTTGACATAACCTAAGGTTGTTGTTATGGTGTTACGGTTCAGTCGTTCCAGATATGAGAGATCTCGTCGTCAATGAGAGATTAGGTCAGCTGTGACGTTCCAGACCCGAGAGATCCCGTCGTCAACGGTGGTGTTAGTAAGCTTGGGTTCATTTTTTAGGGGTTTAATCATGTGACGGTATATTGATCGAATTGCTTTGTGGCGTTTGAAAAGGTATGTCATTAATTTTGCATCGGAAAATTTGATATGTTTTTTCTTAATCAGTTTAAATTTCGACCCCGAATAACATTGACACTGCACGTAAAAATAAATTTAACATGATAAAAAATGTTTAACACTTGACACCGCTCGTAAAAAAAGCTATTTACGTGTGAGTTTGTGTCACGACCCCCGACCCGTACCCCGGTTCGGGAGCCGTGAGGCAGACAGCAGTGGTACCGGTGTTTATAAATTTTGCAGCGGAAAAATCATCAGGACCGGGTGGCAGGAAAAATTATCGGAGTTTCAAAACACCAAGTTTTCATTTCATAATCCGTGGGGTAAACCACGTATTTACATAAAGGAATTTCACTGGGAAATCCTTGATTACAGAAAACACGTTTTATTCAGGTTTACATAGCCACTTATTTAAGCTGAAGTGCTTCACGACACTTTTCTCCACTTCACAGTAAATCACCTGAAACGTGTTTTAATTTTTTTTTTTGAACGACTAATTTCTTTAATCCATGTCGTCTGTGGGACTTGAACCCAAGACCTTCCCCTTCCCAACCTAGGTGTTTTAAAGGCTTTGCCTTTGCCAATGGATCACCACCCCATTGGTATCTTGAAAGACTTTTGTAAAAACACATTTGTTATAATTTACAGCATTAAGGGTTTTTACATTTGTTTATATCTAAAAATTACTTCAAATCACTATTGCGACTGAGGCCAACCCCTGTGCTCGTGGTCATATTACTATTGGCTATGTCATCGTCCAATAGTAACGTAACAATTAGTAAGTAATGTATACAAAACCCCACATACCGGCAATAATTTCATAATATAAAAACTTCATCACTGTAAGTATAACTGAAAAACATTTAGGGTTTGAAAGCATTTGATAAAAGAGAATGACTCACATTGTAGATTTAAGTTGACAGTATTGGCCTACTGGTTTAATGCTTGTATACCTAATTAAACATATAATGCACACGTATTAGCGTATTAACTCAATTCAACTTTAACAATAATCATGAGATCAAAACCCACAACGAATGACAAAGTATAGCAGTATGCCGGCAGCAAGTAAACATTTGTTGGATCGGTTTCAATCGATCGGATAAAATACCATATCAGTGATTAGAGTTATTACCCTGATAACGGGTAGCGTAGCAGAATAATAGAGAAAGAAAAGAAAGTTTTCTGAGCAATTGGAAATGTGTCAATCACGTCCAATTTATAGCTGCAGAAGTACCTCGTCGCGTCGCGCGAACGAAATGGCACAATCCCTTCGCGTAGCTCGAAGGGCCTAGCTAGGGCATATCTGGCATGAGTCAGCCAGTAGGTCTGCCACGTGGGCGACACGTATTCGCCACATGTCTCTGGCGGTATTCCATTGGGTCGCGTCGCCGCGACTTGGTCAAAACTCAGGATCCCACTTTTATCATGCTGGTTCTTATCGTGCGTTTTTGGAGTTTCGGTTACGAATCGTTTATGGACTTTTTCGATGGTTGTTAAAGTTTGACATTTGACACTGTCCGAAATTTTTTTTGTTTGACACATGACACCGCTCGTAAAAAAAACTATTTACGTAATATTCTTTGTTTATGCATAATTGAGCTGGTTTAAATTATGTTTTATATCATAAATACGTCAAATCATTTCAAGTTACGAATATGATTTGATATGTTTTTGAATTTTTTTAGAGTTTCGTTGTTTTTCAACCGGGGCGTAAAAAAGTTTACAACCGGGGGTGTAAAAAAGTTTACAACCGGGGTGTAAAAAAAGTTTAAAATGTTTTAACAGGGGCGTAAAAAAATTTACAACCGGGGCGTAAAATTAATTTACAACCGGGGTGGGGGTAAAAACAAAAAAATTACGTGTCGGCGGCACCCAAAAACAATTATTAAAATGTTTGTAAATTTGTAGTTTTTACATATGTTTGAAAACATGTTTTTACGTTTGTTGCCGAATGTTAAAAAAATTTTGCACACGGTGTAGAAAGTAAATTTTTTTTACATGCGGTAGAAAAATGTTTTGTATGCCTCTGATCACATAATCGAGATCCTCTAAACGTCACACGTAAATATTTTTTTACACACGTTTGTAAAAAACATTTATTTTACATGCGTTTGTAAAATGTTTTTATGAACGGGTGACGAATGTAAAAATTTTGTTGCGTACAGTGGAGTATGTAAACGCTTTGTTTTACATACGTTAAAAAAGTGTTTTCACGTTTGTGAAATGTAAACGCTTTTTTTTTTCTTTGATTTTCGCAGGTGTGGGGGCTTTTCTGTTTAGAAACGAGGATGACGAACACCAAATGAAGGCGAGTTGGGTGCATTTATTTTTTTTCGAGACATGTTTTGGTGATTTTACGTCAATGTAAATTTGTAGATCTGTTGGTGAGTGAAAATTTAGAGACTATTTTGTTGTATAAAATGCAATTTTGCATTTTAAAAAAGGGTTATTAGATTTTATCACCCGGAACTACTGGCTATTGGCCGCTACCACCCTCAAATATCACTTTGATGCCTGTCACCCCCAACTTAACACTTAGTTTGTTATGTCACCAAATTGTTAACTCATCACTAACTTTTGATATTGTTACTATACTTTTGGGGGTGTCATAGGGATCTTAGGACACCCCAAAAGTATAGTAACGAGATCAAACGTTAGTGATCAGTTAAAGACTTGGTGACAGAACACAATAAGTGTTAAGTTAGGGGTGACAGACGTTAAAATGATAGTTATGAGTGACAGTGGCCAATAGTCAATAGTTAGAAGTGATAAAATCTAGTAACCCTTTAAAAAATATATATATACATGTATGAAAATATTTTTTACAAGTTATGTAAATTTGTAGTTTTGAATGATGTTTGTTTGTGAAAAAACAATATTTGTGGGTTTTATTTGTTTTGATGGGACAACCTCACAAACATAACTATTACAAGAAGTATGGTGTGTAAAAATGTCATATTTGCCCTTTTTTGTACTTGCAATGATTTTTTGATTAAAAACAGGGCCGTCTCTGAAAACTTCATAATTCTTTTGGGCCCGGTTCGAGTAAACAAAAATGGGCCCCTACATCATATTATTTATGTTTTATGGCCTATTTTTTATAAATCAAACTATACAAATACAAGATAGAAACAAAACAAAAATTGTTGCTTTTTTCTCACGGTTCCCTTTCTCTTCTCTCGACATGCAAATTAAGCTTGAACCAGTGGCGAATACATGAGTTTTGAGTAGGGGGACAAGATATGGATCAGTCAAAATAGAGTGAATACATACAGACTCAAAGAGTTGTTATTTTTAAGTAATTACATGTTTACCTAAAAAAAATGACAAACAATTGATCAATTAATATAAAGATTTAACTTAAACAATCATTTTTTATAAACAAAACAATTAAACTTAATTTAAACAAAATAAATTGAATAACCACCGGTTGCTTTATTTTTTGATGAAGCTAATTTTAAAAAAAAAATCCACTATTAAGGGCCTAATATCCACTGATATCTACACAAAATTAAAAACTGGTTTGAATAGAACTAAAAAACTTTTGTGTTGGCTTGTTTCGAACCTGCATATCCTGGATAAAAATACAAGCAGGCAACCATCTGCACCATATAAAACTAATGTTCTTACTTTGGTCAGCAATTTCTTTAAAAGCATAAACCGAATGAAAAATATTTTTGAGCCCCAAAAACTTTGGGCCCAGAGCGGTCGCACACCCTGCACACCCTCTGGGCCGGCCCTGATTAAAAATGTATGATCCACACATGTCATAACACAAATCAAATCTCAGTCATACATCCCATCTTGATCAAATGATGAGATTAGTTCCTTTAGTTTTCACAACTAAACATAGTTGTCACTTTATCCAATCCCTATTAAATATATATCATATATTAAAATAGTTACTTATAATCAAAGTCATAGTCAACGGTAAATGTTAAAATGATTTTTCCTAATACAAATCATATTCAAATAGGAAATTATAGTAGATATCTTGCCACAATCGGTCGGTCCGTGACATAAGGTGTTTATCTTCATCATACTCGTATGAGTTTAAATCTCGCAAAGTAGACAATATGTGGATTTTTAAAGTAGGGTCACCATTATAAAAATATATTTGTGGTCAGTGGCGGATCTAGAAAATCCTCATAGGGGTAACGTTTCGATAAAAGGTGTAACGAAATCGAAAAAACGTCAAATTTTTCCAAAATTTACACTACTGTCGAAGCGTCACCGGAGCGTCAAAGGACAACGAAGGTTGCCCCTTCTATCACTCTAGGTCCACCCCTGTTTGTGGTAACCTTGTTTGAGAACTAGTATCCCTAAAGAACTTCTTAGCTTTGAAATTAGAAAGAAGAAATAAAGACGGGTTTGACAGTTGTTGCTAATTAATTGTATTTATTATTTCTTTTTTATGGCAAACTAAATTAAATTTATTATTTCTTGTTGCAGGATAACCTTTAAGAAAAAGAAAAAAAAAACATTACTATTCTTTCGAATGAGAGTTGTATCCAAACAAAATAATTATTTGGCTCCATCCACACCTATAGCCTTATAACAAAGTCTAAATTGTTTTTGTATTGCAAACATTGTCGGCCAACCATTAATTGCACTTCACTATTGATGCTTTAAATAGCGAAAGTAAAGAGACGATTATTAAAGTATTCATTCGTTATACTTTGTTTAAGAGACAAATATTAAATTTTGGTTTGGTTTTTAATTTTGAGAAATTAAAGATTTTGACCAATAGTTAATTTTTTTTACGTTCAACAAATACTCCAAATAGGTTACTGTCAAAATTTACAACATCGGGATACACTCACCTATGAACCAGAGAAAACCCTTACCTAGGGCCTAAGCCCATGAACACTCACCCGAAGGCACGACAGTGCGGTGATGAGTGATCTCCACCTACTCCTATCATCACCAGGTACCGCATAAAATAATGAGGATAATAAGAATCAAACTCGTGTCCTTTAAAACACCAAATCTCTACTTTACCACTCTACCACCACCTCATTGGCTCGACCAAAATTTAATATCAGTGATTTGTGAAGCGAATAGTGATTTGTGAAGCGAATAATAGTTAACGAAATATCAAAATACCTTTATCATCATATCATATAAAATATAAAAGAATAAAAATTATAGATAATTTATTAAACTTAATAGCTAATTTAAAACTAACTACGACGTCTTCCAATCTATACTTATCTATATTTATACTATATAAGGCTAAAGGGTGTGGTCATAACCCTCATGCCCACCATGATCCTCCAAGTCAGCGACATGTCATCGCTCTCTAATTCACCATCCAAAATCACTATCCTAAGGGTGTGGTCATGACCCAAACCACTATCCACCCTTTTTTTGTGTGAAATACATTTTATTTATTTTAAATAAACAACAAATAAAATTAAATAAATTTTAGTAATAAAACTACATAGCATTCAAATTAATAAAAAAATAACATCTAAATTTAAGCTACATAGTATAAATTAAGAAAAGAAAACTACTCGTTGTTGTTAACCCGACCAAATTGCCAAACATGTTCAATCAAATCCGAACGAAGATGGTTATGCGTAGTCTCGTTGTATAACGCCCACATGTTAGATTCTTGTTGCCCTTCATCAACTGGTACAACATTCTCATGAATGTCGTTAGGATCATATTCACATATGGCGTTACCTTCGTCTTCGATAATCATGTTATGCAGCAAGATACAAGCATACATACAATATCTCAATGATTTGAGTTCAAGTGCTCATGCTGGGTTTGCAACTATGTGGCATTTTTGTTGTAGAACCCCAAATAGACGCTCAACATCTTTCCTAGCAGATTCTTGACATTTTGCAAATTTCTTTCTTTTTTCATCTTCCGGATACGGTATAGTTTTAACAATCGTTTTGCAAATTTCTTTCTTTTTTCATCTTCTGGATACGGTATAGTTTTAACAATCGTTGTGTATGTTGGGTATATTCCATCGGCTAGATAATACCCGTGCTTGTATTCTACTCCTGAAACCGAAAACCTAGAATCAGGCCCCGTACCGTTAATGATATCATTGAAAACATCTGACTGACCAAGAACGTTAATGTCGTTATTCGAACCAGGAACACCAAAGAAAGCATGCTAAACCCAAAGATCATTTGATGCCGAACACGACCCGAAATTTCACACGAACCCAGACCCGAACCCATTTAGACTAAACCTAAACCCGCGAATTTCGTATTAGGTTCGTGTCGGGTTTTCAGGTCGTGTAAGAAATTCACACCCCTAACTGCAACTCAAACTTTATGACTGAAACGTTGCATCTACTGGAGCAAAGAGCAGACACCACAAAATGATGAAACTAAAAACTAACTATATATACATACAGATTCAACAAGTGAAAGTTAAAATAAGGAACATGCATATTACTTTATGAAACACTATCATAGTAATGGTTAAAAAACAAAGCTACATGAGAATTACATCTACAAGTTTAAAGATGGAGAAAGAAGACTCTGACAGTGGATTACAATTTACAACTAACAGATTGTTTAGAATGAAATTTAGATAGAATCAAATACAGAATACAGAACACACATAACCAAAGCTAATCAACTACGAAACAAAGAAAAACACACATGACAGCATTTTAGGGTTACAATGACACAATTGAAACCTCTAAACAGATACTTATAGTAAAACTGTAATAGAAAATGTAAACGTACACTTTAAACAGATCGATCTAGAGCCACAAACAACAGAATAACAAATCAAACAGCGAAAAAACTTAAAAACAACAAACCTGCTGCTTGTCGTCTTGTTGGAGGAATATAAACGAGGGTTAGGGTTCTTATTGTCGTATTGTTGCTGCTGTTCTTGTTGTCGTTGTTGCTGGTTAGGGTTTCTGTTTGATAGAATTGACAACGGAGGAATACAAAAAATAAGGAAAATTGTTTATATATTTATTGTGGCCAACCCTAGAAAATAGAAAAAAGTGGAATGTGGTTTCTGTGGTTTAATCCATGCACACCACGGAATTATACTCCAAGGGGATGGTGTAGGTGTGAATCATGTTCCTATGTGGCAATTAATGATCAAATCCATGTGCCCCACACCCTATAGCCTAATAAAAGAAACCATTTAGGAAATATTTGTCATCATGTTAGGTAATCTATCTTTTAATTTTCCCTTTAAGATAATTATTATTTATAGATAATACTCCTACTAAATATTATTTAGTTTAATATTGTATAGACAATTATTATTTAGTTTAATCTCTTCTAATTAATTATAGATAACTCTCTAACTAAATATTATTTAGTTTAATCTCTTCTACTTAATAATAGATAATTATTATTTAGTTTAAATTTAATGTATACTTCTAATTTATAATATTATTTATTTGATTTTCTATATCATATTATTTTCATTGTTTATATTACCTAACGTGACATATAACAGCTACAATTTTTTGTTTTCTTTTACCCAAATTATTACTTTTTTTGACATACACCTTTTTATTTCTAATATACAAATTTACTCTTATTCTTTTCGATGATTTAATTATCTCTAATAAACTTTAAACTTTTATCATGGTAGGTTAAAACCCCGTGTATTACACAGGTTGCATAAATATAATTTTATATAATAAATAATAAAAAGATAGATTAAAAAAAACTCATATATTGCACGTGTTAAATAAAATATAATGTGTATGTTAATACAAACAGTTATTAGGATTTATTTTTTTAAAGTAAACATTGATGTACTATTTACTTATATTATAACACTTTACTTTGTTTTTTTTATTTTGCATAAATGTAATTTTATATAATAAATAATAAAAAAGATATATCTTTAAAAAAAACTCGTATATTGTACGTGTTTAATAAAATATAATGTTATATGTTAAAACACACAGTCATCAAGATTTATCTTTTAAAAATGAACTTTAATGTAGTATTTACTTATTATAACATTTTACTTTATTAAATATGTATTCTTAACTAATTTTTTGTTAAAAATTATTATTATTATTTAATGAGATCATAATAAAAATAATCGTTTATATTCTTATCTAATTTTTTCTTTTAAAATTATTATTATTATTTAATATGATTATAATAAAAACAAATGTTTATCCTTATCTAAATATTTAATATTATCTAATATTTTTGTTTAAAATTATTATTATTATTATTATTTAATATGAGAGATAAATAGGAAAATAAGGTGAGAAAGCACCAGAAAGTGACACGTGTCCAAAAAAGATTTTCATTTATTAGTATATGAAGATGAAGATATAATGCTAGACATAAAATCGAAAAACATTTTGGATGACATCAATAACTTAAGACACAATATAATATGCACTTTTTTAATAAAATAATACCAAACAAAATTACAAATATAAAATTATTGATTTTACTAACAATAACAAAGTCTTAATTTTTTTAAATAATTCAAAAAAAATATATAACTAAAAACATATGACATTATAATAAATCCTCCCAACTATTCAATCACATTTTTTGTTATCTTATATTAACTAAATAAATAAAAATTAATATTGAATCTTATCCTACTTTAATGTCTAATAGAATACTTCTATTTTTCCAATAAAATATTATCCTTAAATTTAATTTGTTAATTTAAGATATTTTTAAATAACCAAATTATTTATCACCAAAACCAAACTTTGTATTAATATATTATTTATTTTTATTTTCATTATTAAAAAAAATTATTATATTGTTTTTATTACAAATTTTTTAACAAATTGTATATAACTTTCAATATTACTTTATATTGTGTCTTAAGTTATTGATGTCATCCAAAATGTTTTTCGATTTTATGTCTAGCATTATATATACTATGATAAAAGTTTAAAGTTTATTAAAGATAATTACATCATCGAAAACAATAAGAGTAAATCTGTATATTACAAATATTTTTCCAATAAAATATTATCCTTAAATTTAAAATTTTAATTTAATATATTTTTAAATAACCAAATTATTTATCACCAAAACCAAACTTTGTATTAATATATTATTTATTTTATTTTCATTATTAAAAAATTACTATATCGATTTTTTTACATAATTTTAAACAAATTGTATATAACTTCCAATATTACTTTATATATAAAATTAGATTTATTGCGGTTTTTAAATATAATTTATATTATATCCATTAGTTTTTTTAAATATAATATTCTTATTATTTGGTATATAAAATCATATTTATTTAACCCGTGTAATACACGAGGGTTTTTAAAGATATAACTTTTTTTTAATTATTTGGTAAACAATATTATATTTATTCAACCCCTGTAATACACATGGTTTTAAAGATATAACCTTTTATTATTTGGTATATAAAATACATTTATTCAACCCGTACAATACATAGGTTCTTACATATATAACTTTTTATTATTTAATATATAAACTTACATTTATTTAACCCGTGCAATAAATGAGGTTTTTAAAGATATAATATTTTATTATTTAGTATATAAAATTCATTTATTCAACCCGTTTAACACACGAGGTTATAACCTAGTCTATATAATAAAAGAAACAAATAGTGGACACGTGTCATTCATCAGAATCATCTAATTTTTTGTTTTCCTAGCTCGCTCGCTCTCCTACTTAATTATGGATAATTTATTTTGTTTTTTTTTGAACGACAAGGAACGACGTGCCAACCACCCTGACACCGGGCGCACTGGCCAAGGTCGACTACTCGACCGCCGCCAGCCCCTTGGTTCTCCCAGATGCGCGGAAACCCGACCTCCACCCGCCCGAATGCATGACAGTGGAATAATCGGTAAAACCTCGCCTCCCATCCAATACGAACCGGCGCCACCCATATTCACCCTTCACCCGGATGCCACAGAAAATAATGAGGAAAGTGGGAGTCGAACCTGGGTCACAAGGAACACCAAATCTTTCTCCAACCACTCTACCACTACCTCTTTGACGATAATTTATTTTGTTAACTAACACATTATTATTAGTGATTTCTAAAAAAATCGGATACTTAATGTGGTTAGATGGTAAGAATTGTAAAAATACAAGATGTTAAATAATAAAAAATAGGTGATATTCAAAAATCAAAGTTAATACCCAATTGAAAGAAATAATGTTTTAAAAGTTAAAAACATATCTTGACAACTGTATATGTTAATAAATTACATTATATTTTGTTTTATTATTATAATACATGGGTATATTCAATTGTGCAATGTATATGTTTTTCTTAAACATAACTTTTTTATCATCTTCAACCTAGAACACCTCCAAACCCTACTTCTGCTCTCTCTTGACCCCCCTTCTCATGTCTTAGATACAACATCATCAGTGATTCGAGTGGGAATCGGGGGTGGGAGTTGCCACAACTTCTAGTGGCAACTTCGACCACCATTTGATATAATAGTTATTTTCCAATGATCTAGTCATTTGCTCTTGATTTTACCCAAGAAAATCAATGTGATACTTCAATTTGGGTGTTTAAACTTCTAATTAACAAAAATCAAGCCATTTGGAGTACCGTTTCGAGGTAAATTTTATATCAATCAATTCGTATCCTCGCTCCAATCAAAAGCTCTAAAACATCGGTTTGTAATTCGAAAAAAACTTAACTCCGTTAAGCTATTTTTAACGCAGACTTTTATCAGCCAAAAGTAAACCAGTTCAAATTATTATCGGCAAATAACTGAGATGAAATTATTACTGGCCAAATTACGAAAGTTGGGATTATTTAAATCCAATTTGCCTTAATTTTTTAACCTAAGGTTATTTTGGTCACTTCATAAAACTTGTTGGAAAAGTTAACATCTACTTCAATTGGTGTTATGTACCTGTAACTTCTTAGTCTAAGGGGAGGCGGGGTGGCATACCTTTTGCCCGTGATGGTTTATTATAACGAGTGATGAAAGATCAAACACCACCCCCACTGTTTCTTGATCACTTGTGAATTTCACAACGCGTGAAGAATATCACGCGTGAAAATGGAATATTGTGAGAGAATGTGAGGGTTTATTGTTGGGTGTTGTGAGTGATGGGTATTTCCACTAAAAAAAGGTTGTGAGTGATGGAATAATAGTTGATGACATGGCGTAACTTGATTGGATGTTGTGAGTGATAGAATTTTTGCAAGTGATAACCACCCCTCCCCCTAACATGTAATTCCTCAAATATGGGGCTAAAACATGCAATTTGAGCACAATACATCATTTGTAAGTTACTCGTAGACTTTACAATAAATTAAAAACAACATTTATGTTTATGGGTTAGGTTATTCTACAAAGGCTCCTAATTGTAAGAAGTGTAAGAATGATTTATAGAGTGACAAGTGTCCAGTAACCTAAAATTAAACCCACTACACCACTACCCAAAACCTAAACACCCACACCCACCCCACCACCACCCAAAAACCTAACCCCCCCCCCCCCCCAACACCACCACCACCCAAAAACCTAACCCCCCACCCCCCCGACAAAAAAAAACATACCTCACCAAAAAAAACCCCCAAAAAACATAACCCTCTACCCCCACCCCCCAAAAACCTAAAAAAAAAACCCTAACCCCACCCCATAGAAAAAAAAAACTTAAAATAAAAAAAAAAAAAAAAAAACTAAACACCCACCCCCACCCAAAAACCTAAACCCCCATCCCCTCGGCAATATATATATATTTTGGGGTGGGTGATGGGGGAGGGATGGGTGGGGGTGGGGGTGGGGGTTTAGGTTTTTGGGTTGTGGTGGATGTTTAAGTTTTTATTTTTTTATTTTTTTGTGTAGTGGGTTTTTTTAGGAGCCTTTGTACCCTATCCCACTAGACCCGTTACCATATCGACTACTAACTGTAGTTATGTTTATGTGCCCTGCGTCAATGTCTATCATCATTGACTAGTGCCCAAGTCCATTAGTCCACGCCCGTCCTCTGCGGCACAGTGTGAGGCTTGTCAAACCTAATAGCGCTATTTAACTAATGACCCGTTCGCCATTAGCCCGACGATTAAGTCGATATAAAATGAGGGACTTAATGATAGAGTTTTTGTCTAGTGTCAAAGAGGGTGGGAGTACGTGTCAAGAAGAACACGCAGGTTTCAATGTTGTCACCCTTCAACTAAGAGACCCTTCAACTAAGAGGGTGGGAGTACGCATTCTACCCAAGGAGAATACGTAGGTTTCCTTAGTATACTTAACCCATTCCCAAACCACCGGGAATCCCATGCCTTATGGAAAGTGTGAACTCACCTTTGGTTGCTCGGTCGAACTCTTAAAATAGCTAACGGTCAGGGTTGGTCAATCACGTCCTAATATGATTACCATTTAGTTTGTTAATGGTTTTAAATAAAACACAAAGTTCCTACACGCATCTATCACATAACATGCACTCACTTTAACAGTTCACGCCCATATAAACATTCCGTCTATAACCATTAAAAGCAAGAATACTGAAGAAACACTGGTTAAATGACCGGAATCAGATAAACCAGGGGTTAGGTTCTGCATAAAAGGGTTGGTTTCTTCTCGTTCGGTTCAGGGATGACAGATTTTCTTCTCTTCAAAGTAACTGCAAAACAACCACCGTTAGACTCGCCACGAGGAGAATGGGGGTTCTCTCCGTGACCACCCTCCGGCGTGAGAATAAGTACAGGTTTTACGAAGAAGAAGAAGTGTAAGTGAAGTGAATGTAACTTGAAGATTATACCTGAATTATCCTTCTATTTATAGCCGAAATTTGGGCGGGAAAACCTGTTATTGAAATATTGACGGAAAATGCTAACTCCGTAGGCGGTTATCTTTTCCCTCCGTTAATCTTTTGACGAGTGTGAGAGCACACGGATCGCAATCTTTGATCAATGGCTGGGGTATTGCCACGTGGAAAGTGGGCAAGTGAAGATTTCTCCTCAATTCCATGCCATCATCGTGACTTCAAGGGAGCCTAGGATGATGACACGTGGCCAGACGGTTATAACCCTTTGGTGATGCATGATAGAGTCTTCCAGAAGATTACAGCTATAATCCTGTATGACTCCTTACTGTATGTCATCAGTGAAGTGAATAATATCCAAGTCTGGATATTATTTATGTGGGAGTGTTTATCAGGATTATTATCCTTATCTGTTATGGAGGAAGGCGCAAGGATTCGTTAGCCTCCTTTTGGCGCGCATGTGTTGCTTATTGTTTTCTTTCTAAGTTTTCTTTGTAGGACCAGTGCGCGGCCGCGCAAGGTCTAAAGAAGGTTAGAAAGATGAGGTTGTGGTATGGTCCCAAGCACTCGAAGCGAGGTTTTTGGGACCTTACCCCTTCAAGTCCCCCCAGTCTAGTGTTGCTCTTATGCAAATAAGTGGAGCACTGGACTATGAGATTGAGTTGCTTTTTGCTGTAGAGTTTTTTGGCGTGAAAGTGGAGAATCTTCTGGGAGAAGATACTCTTGTTCATTTCTCTGATTTTTGAAAATCTAGACTTTGAACGAAAAAGTGGAAATCTTCGTGAAGAAGTTTATGTTTTAGCTTTTGTTCTTTGAACTGTTTACCTGAGGGGCGTTGTAATCATGATCTGACTGTTGCTCACGTCATTCGAGAATGGAAATGTATTTGGTATTACCGTTTCGTCTTCTCGTTGAACAGTAGTTTTAAAAGAACGTGCAGATTTGTGTCAGAGGGTTTTTAATGCGATGTGACGTTTGCAGTGGCAGCGCCGTGTCTGAGTCAACTGATTAGACACTTAATCATCACAATCCTTCTTTCAATGTTGCCACCGTCCTTCTCTGGCCTATATATTCTTCTGAAGGGTGCATATATTTTCCAAATTTTGGGAAAATGAAGATTAAGCGACGGATCCGACGCCGAATAATTTCCGAAATCTTGAAGACCTTTAACGTTGCTGACGCCCTACTTCTACTTTCTGGCTCATTGGTTGATCCTACCACCGGTGATGGAGGTTTTCACGGTGTCATTCTGCCTGATTTTCAAGGGATCGGACCCTCTCCGATCTTGTGAATGACAACAACGGAGGAGTTACTAGGTTGTCGGCACATATTGTAACTCGATCATTTCCGGCTGATCGGAGGGGGAGTTGTTCGATTGTATACCAGCGGCGCCGCCGTGCTGCTTTTCCGGCTAAGGCTCCGACCGGTGAGGATATTGCTGTTGCTGCTGAAGATGACAGGGAAGATGCTAACCCTTGGATTGTCAATCCTCTCCCTCTTTCTGAGTATGGTGAAGTTCTTCATACTCCGTTTGGTGTGTTAGACATGTTCCTTGGTGTGTAGTTTGTTTGATTTGTAGCTAATACTTTTTGATACACTGCTGTGCTTTTTGTAAATGTTGTTAAAGTGCTTTATTGCACTAGTAACTTTCCCTTTTTGATGAAATGTTATGCATACACGTGCTGTGTCTGTTGCTTATGGTCTATTAGTTTGTGTTTGAATTACAATATGTTGCATGTGTATAATTACTTTGTTTAGGTAAAGCGAATGAGAATGGTATTGATCTCACGTAGGTCTGGGCTGTGCGTGAGGTTTGCGCCCATTAGACCGTTTATGAGGTTTTCAATGTTTCACAATGTTGTTTTCGCGCGTACCAAAAGGAATTACATGCAATTTGTAATAAACAGTAAAATGTGTAAGGATAATTTTTGCATTAATAGGGCGCAGGGCCAATAATACAAAGTGAAATGGAAAAATACATTGCCTGTATAAGTCTGGCTTTTTGAATAGCTTGGCTATATGTAACACCTGCGCAGCTGCTGCGCGTTCCAGGTGCGAGGAATAGTTGTTCCGTCGATTATTTTTAGGGTGTATGCCCCTTTGCCCAGGACTTCGTTGATGATGTATGGCCCTTCCCATTTAGGTGCTAATTTGCCCGGCTTTTCCGCGTTGGATGCTTCGTTGTCATGCAGGACGAAGTCTCCTGGGATGAAGGTACATACCCGGAAGCGCGCGTTGTAGTAGTTTTCAAGTTTGGATTTATACCTTGCTTCCGCAATGGCCGCATTTTCGCGCCTTTCATCGAGAAGGTCTAGGTCCATCCTTCGTTCTTTTTCATTGTCTTGTTTCTCTATGGCAATCATGCGAGGAGATGGGAGGCCTATTTCTGCTGGTATCACCGCCTCTGACCCGTATACCAAGCTAAATGGGGTTTCCCCCGTACTAGTTTTTGGCATGGTGCGATGAGCCCATAGGATGCTAGGGAGCTCATCTACCCATCCTCTGCGTGCCGTTCCCAATCTCGTTTTGATGACATCAACTATCTGTTTATTGACACTTTCGACCTGCCCATTTGCTTGTGGGTGCGCCACAGAGGCAAAGTTGTGCTCGATCTTCATCTCTTTAAACCACTTTTGGAGATCTTCTTTATAACACCCTTGCTTGTTTAATACAATATTTTAAATAAGTTTCGTAAAAATGCATGTTTTTACTATTACACGTAAGTATGTCAATACGAGTTTACTAAAACTTTTACAATTTTAAAGTTAATGAACAACTTAATGTAATTGAATTCTCCATTTAAAAGATACGACGAAACGTCGCGCGGAAGCTTTTAACTTTATCGTGTTCGGTTCTTCTTCGAGCTTGATCTTCATCCGGGCACTCTTGGCAATCACCTATGATCAAAACCAACTTAAAAGTTAGTTTTGATAGTTAAATAACAAGTTTAAACAAGTTATATGGGTCAAACAAACAAAATTAAACATTTTTCAAGTTCAGGGGGGGCTAGGCGTCACGCCTAGGGGCTAGACGCCCCACCTAGCCCCCTTTTTGGCAGAATGTTCATATTATGTTGCTGTACATACCCAGCATGACCCGATTTCACGGAAACGAGCATAACTCTCTCGTTTTTAATCCGTTTTACCCGATTCTTTTTCCTACGCGTCCGTAATTTAATTCTCCATGTAATGGAGTTAAAATCAAACATCCTACATATTAAAATTTCAGACTTTTAACTCTTCGGCTTATTACCCTTTTTACCAACTTTAGACCCGTTCGTGATTTCATCTAACAAACTTGTTTGTGGCCCTTGTTTCTTTTGTAAACATATTATTATGATTATTTCCTATTGTACAAGGTTCAAATCACGAGTTATTACACATTATTAACCCGTTTCGCTAATACTTCTATTTTGACCCGTTAAAGGTATTTATGCACTTATAAAACTTAATTTATGTCCGTTCCTTGTATGCATCATAATTCCACCCATCCATATTAATTTGGTTTTCCACCACAACTATAATTGTGGTGGATTTAATGTGATAGACTATTTATTCCTAGTTCTATCCTTCAGATATGTCATTTTACGGAAAAAACTCGTTTCAACTCGTTGGACACTAAGGTCCCATATTATCCTTTTTTATACTTATCCTAAGGATTTAATCTATCAAAACACTTATTTCTAACAACCTTTAAAGGTCGTTTGCCCGATTTACCCATCAAGGGCATTTTAGTCAACTTTAGCCCCTCATTTACGACAAAGGACATTTGCTACTAATTTGACCCAAAAATGTATGTTTAACCACAATCGTATTTATACGTACCTGGCTCGAGTCAACCTAGTGACCCGTTTCAACACCTTGCTTTTATTACCGATATTCTATGACGATGCAATTACCCAAATTACTATTCGCTCCTGTAAACACATGACTTGACAACCACATTAGTTGATTTCGTCAAATGGCGTTATCCCCACCATTTGGCCCGTTCGGCCTATATAGCCCAACATTTTCATATGTAACAAAACATGGGTTTTAATTACCAATCACACATCCGACCCATTTCATATTTTCTCACTAGATCCATTTTCTTCTAAAGTCATTTCTTATATTTTTAACCCATTCGGCTTACGCTATGGGTGTCCTTTGAACTTTAAGTTACTTTAGTCGATACTTGACTAAATTTCCATTTTTACCCATTTTCCCATTACTAGTTAGGCTATAAGGTAACTTTAAGAAAAACTCTTTAATTCTTAACCAACTCATGACTAATTTACCATTTTGCCTCTTTCACCATTAATCATGGTTTAAAACATTTTTATTCGTTCCGACCCATTTCGTTTCGTGTCGGAACCCATAATTCGAACCTAATCCTTTATCGTATTCATCGCTTATAAAATAAATACATATACTACAAGTGGGTGTAAGTTTTACTTACCTCGCATCCGAACTACGCTTTTCCTTTCCTTCTTGATTCGTTTGACCCGCTCACTCATCAAGCTTCCACCTAGCTCGTTAGGCGTCAAACTATCATCATAATTCACAAGGTGGTTAGATTAGTCATTCAAGATCATGACCTTCACACCTTATGAATCTTTTACCACTATTCTTAATGAACCTTATCATAGGTGGGTTTGACTTTTAAAAGTCAAACCACCAATTTACAAATACAGATGCACTAACAAGTTCACATGACTCGACTTAGTCACATTATCAACCACTTAGTGAGCGTCATCTTTTGAGATGCTACATCTACTATCATGTTATCTAATTCATACCTCAAGTAACCATAAATCAACATGTAATTTTAGTCATTGTATGCACATATATACTTTGACCATCATAACCATGGGTTTAACTCTTGTGTCAAAACCCACTTCTAATCACTTATGAACTCTTAACAACATCTCTAATTTGTTCAAGTAGTTCATTCATATGAATTAATATGATGTTTATACACATCAATACAACATCAATTTCATCAAATCAACAAAACCCACTTAGCTCATACTTGGTTATTTGGATTAATCACTAGTTTATGGCACAATTCTACAAGTTTGCACCTAGGGTTTGTTCCTAGACTTGTACCCACACTAATATCACTATAACATTGAACATTCATGCAAGAATTTCGTTCATGCAAGTTCATCAAAATTTCAAAATATTACTAAACATCAAAATTCAACATACCTTGTGATCCCCTAAGCTTGGTGATCACGATTTTATTAAAAGCCCCAAATTCTTGGCTTGATTTCTCCTTGATTTTAATCAATTTTGTGGATTTAGGGTTCACTTGATAGAACCCCCTTTTGGCTCCTGGGAAATGTCGACCAAACACACACTTGAAGTGTGTGTTTTGGTGTTTTGTTTTAATTATATAAAACTATTTTCAATTTTGTCATGTTTAGTCCCCTCACTTGTTCAACTTTTTATAAAGAGTATTATTAATCAAGTTTCATTGGCATTTTAACAACATTTAATTAACTAGGTTGATATTCCTAGTTACTTGGCGGGTTCGGGGAAATCACATCCTGTTTTTTTTTTTACTTTAAGTCCCGTTAACTCGGGCCTTTTATATAATTTGTTTTCTCAAAGTATTTATCCTCCTTTTATTAAATATTAGATTTATTTATTTAAACCCTATTATTTACCGGGTAAATTTTCACCACTAACGGTATTTTACCAAGTCATTAATATTAACGTGGTTTGATTACCAAACCCGTTTTTAGGGTGTTACATTCTGAGGCAAAATTTGTGCCGTTATCTGAAATAATGCGCAAGGGTAACCCGAACCGACAAATGATGTGTTCCCAAATAAATTTGCGGATTACCATTGCTGTGGTTGACGCTAACGCCTTAGCTTCTACCCACTTGGTGAAGTAGTCAACTGCTACAATAATGAATTTAACAGCGCCTGGCGCGTCAGGAAAAGGACCGACGAGGTCAATACCCCACTGTTGAAAAGGCCATGCGGAGGTGACCGGTACTAGAGGATTTTTTGGACGGAGGGTTTTTGGCGCATGGCGCTGGCATGCTGCGCATTTGCGCAATAATTCCACCGCGTCCACATGCATTCCTGGCCAATAGTAGCCTGCACTCATTATCTTTGCCACTACCATGTGCGGTCCGGCGTGGATCCCACACAATCCTTCATGAATTTCTCTTACCAAATACTGTGCATCTGTTTTATCGACACAGCGTAGGAGCGGACCCATAAATGATTTTCGGTACAAAATACCGTTTGCCATTTCGTAATTCAGCGCTTTGTACTGGATCTTCCTAGCTTCTGCTTTTCCTTCTGGAAGTTTGCCATGCTGCAGGTACATGATGATTGGAGACATCCAGGATGGGTTGCCGACCTCGATGACGTTTACTTGTTTTAGAGGGACGGACGGATTGGATAATACCTCTATACGGACCTCTTTTGCTAGATGCTTGAATCTGGTGGCAGCCAATTTGCTTAACGTGTCTGCGTGTTTATTTTCACTTCTGTTTATGTGAACTATCTTGAATGTTTGGAATTGGCTGATAAGCATTCGCGCTTGCTCCAGATATAAAGCCATGGCTTCGCCCTTGGCGTCATAATGGCCATTAACTTGTTCCGCCACTAGCTTTGAATCGACGTGAGCCTCGAGGTTTTTTGCTCCCATTTTAAGCGCCAGACGGAGGCCTGCAAGAAACGCTTCATATTCTGCCTCGTTGTTTGTACTCTTGAAGTCTAAGTGTATTGCGTATGTAAGCTCGTGGTCATCTGGGCTAACCAGTCGAAGGCATGCGCCTGCACCATCATCGTTAGAAGCTCCGTCTGTGTGTAACGTCCAAACCCTATCGTCGAAGACTGGAATAGGGTTTTGGATCGCCTCACATTCCTGTACTTTGTCTATAGGAACTTCTGTGGCGAAGTCTGCTAAAACTTGCCCTTTGATTGCTGGTTGAGGTATATATAGGATATTGTATCCTCCAAGTTCAATGGCCCATTTGGCCAGACGCCCCGCAACGTCGGGTTTAGACAGTATTTGACCCAGGTGATAATTAGTAAGTACTGAAATAACATGGCCAGAGAAATACCGGCGTAGTCTTCGCGATGCATGTACTAGCGCGAGGACCGGTTTTCCTATTATCGAGTAGCGCGTCTCTGGGCCAGTTAGCATCTTACTAATGTAGTATATCGGGGTCTGAACGCCCTCTCTTTCCACCATTAACACTGCGCCAACCGCTACCTCTGCTGCGGACAAATATAAGATTAGCGGTTCTTTTTCTCGCGGTGCTGTCAATGTTGGTAGCTGGATTAGACATTCCTTCATTTGATTGAAGGCTATCTCCGCTTCTGGTGTCCACTGGAAATGGGTCTTTTTGGCGCAATTGCGCAATGTGCTAATGAACGGATAAGACTTCGCGGCATGGTTTGCTAAGAACCTGTTTAATGCTGCTAATCACCCTGCGAGACGTTGCATTTCCTTAATTGTTGCTGGTGATGGCATTGATTGAATTGCTTGTACTTTTTCCGGATTTAATTTAAAGCCGTCTCTGGTTACTATGAAACCCAAAAATTTTCCCTCTTCCATTTCAAAGGAGCACTTTGTTGGGTTAAGTTTTAGATTGACGCTGCGCAAAGAATCGAACATGCGCTGAATGTTTGCGAGCATGGTCTCCTCCTCTTGGCTCATGAT